>JAVTVY010024582.1:0-85556 GCA_036873755.1 Hanleya hanleyi
AAAGAAGCCACGCTGTCACTTTCCGACCTGTGTGATTTCAAAGCGCTGAATTCGATTTCTTTGCCAACAGATGGAATTAAAAGTACGTATCTAACTGTGTATTTGTGAAAAATTTGAATTTAATATCTGCTGTAGTTTATTTTCTATTGAATTATGTTTATTTCCTTGTGACGTCGGAGGCAAAATGGCGAAATTTCAGCGGTATTTTGTGTTCACGTGCACAGTCGAATATGAAAGTACGGCCACGTGCTTCAGGCGAAATGGATAATTTTGCTCGTAGGATCTCCAAAACTTAGTTGAGACGAAATTCTTTGTCATTTCGTTTCATTTTTGCTTCACAAAGGTATTGAAAACATTTTTCAAAAAAAAAATACATTTTTTGTCATTTCATGTCTCATGGTATCATTGTGTCATAAAATTTGGTCATTATAATGATGAGGGGCGTTTTTCGAAATTTAGACTTCGCAAAAAATTTCAAAAATCTCGAAGATCCTGATTCTCCTTAAACTGTAGAAAATTATCCTTGTCATTTTCCATGATCAATTGAGGTAGCTATACCAATTTGTTAGTAAAAGACGGAACTTTATTATATGACTTGTGATTTTTGTTCAGTAAGACGAAATACCAGGGTTTTTTTGTCTACTGCTCTGCATGTTACATAAAACATTCGCAATATTACGGCTCGTATTTGAGCGTGGGCTTTCAATGGTAAGCGTTTACTTTTAGACACATCTTAGAATGTTTATTTCAAGGCAGCAAAGACTTTGTCCAACATTGCTCCATTTCCGTTCTACACTGCAATGTATTTCAACAGACAACAGAATACTATAAAAAGAAACAGTTAACAGCACTAAACTTCGAGTAAATTTGCTTTCTGATTGCGGCTCCACACACACCAATCACACCGTCATACACTCATTCTTTGAAAAGGCAGCTGTGGTAAATTTGACGTCGCACTACATGCCGTGCCGACTGATTTAAGTGTTTCATTGTCTGACCAACTCCACGAACGAATGCGGCGGAAATCAACATCACTTGGATGGGACTAAACATTCGACAACAAAAGACGCTCGACTTTGAACCGTAGTAATGGACAAGAGCAGCGTACTGCCGAAAAAAAATCTCTATTGCGATGGAATGAACATTCGAAATCCTTTGTCATTCTAAAAGTAATATGCTAATGTTGAAAGTTCACGCTGTTTTAAAAACCATAATAAAATAGTTTTTGCTCAGTTCTTCTCGCCCAAAAGCAGAAATTTTGAAGAAAAATTATGAAAACATCAGGTACCTCACATGGCCGCCATTCTCAATTTACCCATGATCCTCCGATCACGGGTTATGCAAATAGGCTCAAATGATCCTAATATGATAAACTACGAGGTCCAGGAATGTCAGCTCTCCATTTTTTGTCATTCTGGAGATAGAGGAGAAAGTTTGGTAGGAGGGCCATAATAGGGTTGAAAAAAACTATTCCGTGTTGAATTCTGTTGCGATTATGAAAGAAAGGCCCCAGGAGGAAAGAAAGACAGAAAGAAAGAAAGAAAGAAAGAAAGGCCTTAAACCGAAACCCTACCCTATTGTTTTCAAACTCGTGATCCTATGTTTTTATATTGACAGAGATGCCATTTGGTCAACTTCCGGTGTTACAAGTTGATGACACCCAGATTGCACAAAGTAACGCAATTATCCTATTTCTGGCCAGAGAATTCGGTAAGAAAACCTAATCTGAGTTCATACGTATTCAAATAACTTGTTTATGAGACTTTTGGTAAAATAAGATAATGCAAAGCCAGAAATTTAAATTGTTTATTCACAAAGATATGTAGATAAAAGAAATTTAACATCAGGATTATTTTGATTGAAACAATACTAAACATAATGGCTTCTTAGGCAAGAGCTGCGATCTTAACTGAAACCACTGCTTGATGTTTATCTCTAAATATATACCATTTAGGCCAGTTGTTGTCGTAAGTAGTAAGCGGGATATTATAACACATAATAAAGGAGATGGTACGATAAGGCGGGATTTTGGCCTGTACGTGGTGCGGCTGAAATCGAAAAAATATAATGTCCTCAAAATAATTGTGTTTTGATGTAACGACAAGAGAAAATATATGTAAACAATATGTAAAAGTTCTATCTCGATTGCGTTATCATTGTTGTCATGACATGAAATTGAAATCCGCAGCATGTGCTATTTCGTGAAAAAAGGGGTCTAAATCGAGTCATTTAAAGACACATTTAGACATGAAGAACCCCTTGGACCAAAACGATTTTCCAGCAGTGGAGATATAATGCCATCGCACATCACTAGGTTCAATGGCGTTTTGGTCCAAGGGGTTCTTCATGTCTAAATGTGCATTTAATGACTCGAGTTAGACCCATTTTTCACGAAATAGCAAATGAATAGTTTCATGCCATAACAATAATCACGAAGCAATCGAGCTAGAACTTTTACATATTGTGTACATATATTTTCTCTTGACGTTACATTAAATCACAGTTATTTATAGGACATTTTATTTTTTCAATTTCAACCACACCACGTATAGACCAAAATCCCGCCTTATCGTACCATCTCCTTTATGACGATGTAATTAATAGTCATGAGATCATTATTGAATATTTAAGAGAAAAAGATGATGGGAATCTGCTATTTCGACTTGACTCCCAGTAACCCATTCTTGGGCAGAGTGTATCTCATCCAAGAAATGGTTCAAGATGCTCTGAGTTAAATTCGAAACGTAATATGGTCTTCGAAACGTAACACCAGTGATTATTGTCAGAAAGACGCCTCTTTCAAAATCGTGACGCGTAACCATCTTTATACGTTCGTGAAATATTTGGACACATTTTAGTTTCATATTATTCAGCCATTACTTAGTCTATACTGACAAAATTTCTGACAGTTTTGGTAAGTTATTGTGTGAGAAAATGTGGTCTACTTTAGGCACCTCAACAGTGTCTTTGAGTAATGGTAAATACATGCATTTGTATTTTAGTGGTGGAGAGTGGTATTTGTTTCAGAGTCTCTTGTTTCAGGATAATGGCTCAAATCAACAACGAGACATGATAGCATTCTAGAGGACAATTGGTGTGATTAATAAGAGGTGGTATAGACATTTCTCTTTTATCTCTAGAACTTGAATTTGAAATCTCCCGACAGAATTTGAAATGAAAAAGTATGATAAATTTTCTTTGAAGTCCATTTTATTAGGAAAAATTTATCCTACGAAACTGAAATTTTCAAAATTATCTGTATCTATCATCTCTTCAAACCACTAATATTTTGCTCATTTCCGTGAACGTTGTGTGCGCAAGGAAACGAAACGGCGATAATGGAAGACAGCCATAATAGCGAGCTGACCCGTAGATTGAAGGGAATGTAATTGTCACTGAACCTTTTAAGAGAGAAACTCTGTCATTGGCTGGATTTACTTTCGGTTTCCTTTGAAAAGTTGAACTGACCAATCAAGTGCTTTAAAATACCTTCATACATTATTGTTGATATAAACTCAATTCTGGCGGTGTTCAATTGTGCAGACTCGATACAGACCTTGAAGCTGAACTGACCATTCTCCCATTATCAGAGTTCGTAACCTCCTAAACTTTTGGTGTAGCAACCTCTGACTGTTCCGTGCAGTTTAATGCGGCGCGCATGCGCATTCGGTTTGTATCGATTATGATCGACACCGAGAGTATGTCTGCACACGAGAGAGATGGGAAATGCATCCAGTATATCCTGTACACCTGTACAAGTTTTGTGCTAAATTAGTACTCAAGAACACACGATACAAAACCTTGTTTAGCTGTGACATTCTGATCCCACTCCGCTTGGTTTACAAGCGGACGATGCTGATTTGCTGAGAGCCACGTGTACAAAAGCTACGCGCGCGCCGCAATTTCGAGCCCGGTGCAATCGGAGGGTATATCTGACTGCACGAAGTATATGCCATGAGAATTGAATGGACCAGCATGATGTAATATTCCAGTCTCTAGATAGATGCCGAGCAATGGATTATTCTGAAATAAATATATAATCTACAGCTGATCTCTCGAGCGATGTTGTGTTCTCCTACCGATAATCAACGAACAACTGTTTTCTTTGAATTCAGGTTTTTCTGGAAAAACGAGTTTACAACAGGCATTAGTAGAAATGTATGTGTGTGCTCTCCACGACCTGATACACCCTATCATCAAGATAATGGCGTGTAAAAACGAGACAGAAAAGGTATGTGATTAGAGTCATGAAATAGCTGCTGAGCCTTCTCTTTTATTTGTAAGTTGGATATAGGGGCAGCCCGATAAATATATCTTTTTATAATTTGCGTTATACCGTAGCCAAAAGAATCAGCTTACATGGCCTTCGATGTTGAAAATAAAAATAGATGGCTAAGAAACGATATCTGACGTTGAGCTGTTGCGTTTGTGAAGCCAAAACTTCAAATCTGCACAATAGCTGTGTATAGACAAAATACCCAGGTTTATGCTGTAAACGCTTGCATTTAAAAATGACGTAAAACAGCGTTCGTCAGTATTTGAATTTTTAATGTATTTGAATGTTATATCTAAAATCTGAAGCTTTGAACCAAAACTAATGTAACGGTATGTCATTATATCTACCGTGACATTAAAACGAAATATCTTTTATGTTTGAGGTGTCTTATTCTACATGTATTTAAAATCCATTTGAATACGGAAAGCTAAAAAAAAAACCCCCCAGCCCAATTTCATGTCAAGCGCCCGTCGACGCCTTTTACGTCATTTTCAACTGTTGACGTTTGCAGTACAACATTGTACGAAACTCAATCAACTTTGGTCAAACAACGTAAGAGCGAACTAAATTTTTGCTGCATGTAAGCATCACATATTTTGAAGAAAATAACACAAATTCCTGAAGACTCTGCATAGCCGCCATCTTGCACTTTCCTCGGAGAAGGGAGGTAACTCGGCGCTAATGTGATAAGATTACAACGGAATTCAAAGATTCATAGCTAATATCTGGGAAATCTGTACAGCTACTGAGGGATTATCAGTCTATATATAAAAGTTCTAGTCAGTTCTAACTCTGCCTGGCAGGTTAATGATCACACTTCTGTGCTGTATTTTCAGGAAGAGTTGAAGCAGAAATTTATCAATGAAACCGCTCCGATGATCTTACCCAAACTTGAGGAGGCCCTGGTGTTGACCAATTCCGGATACTTGGTTGGAGACAATGTAAGTATTAAGAATGGATTATTATGCTGATTTAATTGAAAACCGATTGTGCATGGATCGCGGATCGTGGATCAGCACACAGAACTTGTGGTGGTTTGAAGACTGTTATGAATACTACACAAACTTCGTGTTACATAAACACAAGCCTCATGCTAAAATGACACAAGTATTGTTTAAGTAAGGCACGGGAATCATGCTGGAACAAAACAGGTGTTGATGTGTATTCCAGACATGAAACTTAGCCAGACATGAACCCTAACGGCAGATTCATCTCGACAAGATACTATACTAGTACAAGACGATTGGAGGAACTCCGTGCTTTCCAGCGGTACCGGTTTGACCGATTCGATGGTTTGTAGATTCAAACTACAGTGGTTTTTCAAAGAATACTGTACTGCGCAGTATAATTTTCCGGACATAGAAACGGTTTACTAGCATTTATAGTCCGTTTCACTTTCAATTCCCGTTAAAAACAGCGAACTTAGTCGGTGATCCGAAATAACTTATCCGGAATTTTAAATTCTTCTCTCGTTGTAAGAAGTTAAAAGGGGACTTCCAAGACAGCGATATTATGTCATAATCCCTAAAATAGTGTTTTTGTTACTTAATATGTTATAATCCCTAAAAGTGCGTTTTGTTACTTAATATGTAATAGACCGTTTTGGTACTTAAAATGTAATACCCCCAAAGATCATGACGTCAGTTCTATTTATAGATCATGACGTCATTGGAAAAAAAACCCTGTTCTTTTTATCGATCATGATGTCATGGGAAATCCATGTTCTATTTGTAGATCATGACGTTAGTTCTCGACAAGTCGAGACTAGTTCACGCTCCTGGCTTTCCAGAACATTATGTATGGCAATATCGATGAGGCGGGCCCGTTCTTTGATGAGGGTCCACTGAGTATGTGTTAAGACGAGTCCTTTAATGGTAGCTTTACCTTTGAGGAAATAGCGTAGATCCACCCTTATCATGTTGGGTATCATGTTGGAGTAGAAGCATACAGTAGCTCGAATATAGTTGTCAATGGCTACTTGTTGCATAGGAGCGCATAGCGTTCTATTGGGGTTGATGGTTATTTTGAGTGGGCTATGGTCCTGTACACAGGGTACACACTTTACACAGGACGTACGAACGGTGGACAGAACAATGACTGGAATGATAAGAAGCAATATGACTACGATGGAAGCGCCTTTCAGTTTGACGAGCGTGCTCTCGTATAGATTCATGATGAATGAAAAGGGGTATACACGCGGACCTTTATATAGGTGGTGACGATGACGTCATACTCCAGTTAGAAAGAGTGTATGTATATGTAAATTATCACCTCTAAAAACAAATGAATACGTTGAAGACTACATGCATGATAGTATAGAAATGTTCATGTGTGGGCGTATACAAATTCCCATGTAGAGCATGCACATGGCTCACTGCTCTTTGTTTATGGGGAGACTATTGGCCTACATAGATGTGGAGAGGAGCGTGGACAAGTCTCGACTTTTTTTAAAAATAGTTTTTATTTGCCAACTCATTGTTATGCCATGTTACGTGTTTGTATATATATTATTCAAAGAAGAAAAAAGGGGAGACAATTTTCCTCTTCAGCAATAAATAAATCTGGCACTTTTAGTTTTCATCACTCACACATACACACACACACCCTCCCACACACCTCGAACCGAAGTATAGTAGAAAAAGCATATATATATTTACATCCCCTTTTTGGCTGATTCAAACGATGAAGTTGTACAACTTTCAGTTCTGTTATATAAATAAATATTTACTCATATATATATATATATACATTTCAATAACTTTTGCTGACGTTAGACATGGCATTCAGAGTCTACAGTATCTTATTTCTTTTTTTATAGCAGTCCATCTTAATAGGTATATGTCATTGTGGATGATACACTATGTTATTGCATCGAGCCATGGTTTCCAAATTTTGTTGAACGTTTCGATTTTTGATTTCCTAATTGCTGCGTATTTTTCAATTTCGAATCTTTGTTTAATAAAATTTTGAATCGCGATTTTTTTTTTGACTGATAAATGTAATTAGATTTAATATAGTTGAAAAGTCTGATTTTCTCCAAAAAGAACGATGTTCGCGTCAGATGCAGTGGATAATTTCGTTTTATTACGTAACCATGTCTCGATGTCTCGCCAGAGCTGGCGGATATAATCACAGTCCCAAAATAAATGTTCTATGGTCTCCCTCTAATAGTCACAGGATGAACAGGAGTCACTGTCCTTTATACCAAGAATTTTGGTAGTTTGTCGCTAAAATTCTGTTGTTAATTCGAAACTTGAAATATACTAGTGTAGGATAGGCAGTCGTTTTAAACGTTAGTTCGTGAACATCAGGCCAACTAATATGTTGTATATTTAATCTGGACTTTCATTTATTCTGTGATAATGGTTTTATAGTCTTGGTCATCAGAAAGTTATAACAATCTTTACAACCGTTAGTAGATTTTAGAAGGATGTGCAGGTGATGTGGAACATTTAGACGTACAGTGCTTATATTTTCAATATTATCAAGTTTTTGTATTTTGTTTTAAGCTTCAATCGTCGAAATTATTCCATAGTATTCTAGAAAGGTGGTTTTTATGTCGTATAGTCTTCTAAATTCCTCGACAGAGTAATACGATTGGTTTAGGCTGTCTATGTTAATTAAATCAAGTATGAACTTTACACCTTTATCATACCAATGTCGGTAAAAAATCGACCTTTTGTTGATGTTTATATTTTCATCCTTCCAGAAAGAATTTGTACATAAATTCCACAGAGAGGAAATAAAGTTATTTTCAAATTCACATAAAGACTGAATATCTTTGAGCGATGTAAGTAATAATTGTTTTCACATCCAGGGTCTGAACACCAATTTACGGACCCAGGTAGTTTTTAGTGCGTACATAAAATTGCGAATGTCTATCATTTTTAACCCACCATGTTCGTAGCTTTGGATTATTTGGGATGGTCGTATCATCTGCATATTGATTAATTTTTATATTCAATGCCACCTATTCGTATACCTGTTACCTCACCCTTTTGACGAACTAGTAAGGATAATATTTTTTGCGCACAGATCGAAAAGGTAGGGAGACAAAGGGTGGTAGTTACTTCATGTAGGAAGATATTGTCCGAGTCTTTGTGCAGCTGAAAAGGTTCAAGTCTAGACATATTGTTGTCTCCAGACTTTGCTATTGTATGCATTGTCTCGTGATTCTCACATGGAGTATGAACCCAAAGGGTCCCCCTGCCTGCAGCCTCTTGTAACCTTAAAGAATTCTGAGAGGATGCCGTTTTGTGTAATGGATGCAGATATGTTAGTGTAGAAGATTTCTACCCATTTTTTAATTGATGGGCCGAAATTAAAGAAGGTTAAGGCGTCAAAAATAAAAGACCAATTTTTACCCATTTTTTAATTGATGGGCCGAAATTAAAGAAGGCTAAGACGTCAAAAGCAAAAGACAAACAGACTGTGTCGAAGGCTTTTTGAAAGTCAACCAGTATTAATAAACCGGGTATATTTGCTTCCTCAGTATAGTGCGTTAAGTAAAACATTAACTGAAAATCAATTAATTAACGGACTGATGTTCAGCAATTAAATTATTTAGTACAGTTTTTATTCTTTCCGCAATGCACCCAGATGCAATTTTGTTACATTTAGTAAGGAGATGACTTGTCGAGAACTAACGTCATGATCTATGAATAAAACATGGATTTCCCATGACATCATGATCTATAAATAGAACAGGGGTTTCACAATGACGTCATGATCTATAAATAGAACTGACGTCATGATCTTGTGGGGTTATTACATATTAAGTACCACAACAGTCTATTAAATATTAAGTAACAAAACGCACTTTTAGGGATTATTACATATTAAGTAACAAAAACATTATTTTGGGGATTATGACATAATAACGCTGTGTTAGAAGTCTTCTACTGATATACTTTAACAGCCATCATAAAATCTAATAACATTTAAAGATGTAATCAGCCTCAAAATGGATGGATTTTGTAAACTCTCCCCTGTGCGTTTTTTCAGCAGGGAAGATTACCAAAGCATCATATGTATTATATTTGATGACAGTGGGATCGTCATATACAACGAATGCAAGAATATCTTGTCAGAGAAATTTGTAACTCTGCCCGCTTCGACGGCTTTTCTGTCTCGCCATTGAGTGTGTGTTGTACGCGGAGAGGAAAATGACGTCACTGCGTGACGTATGAGTGACGTGGCGACGCTCACGAATTTGAATGCTGCACAGCTGCAGCCATGAGATAGCGTCATGGCTCGTGCCTACGGTTCGGTGATGTCGCATAGCATACGTTGGTAGAATGCACCATACGTGTATACGCTTGTTGACACGGCCGTGGAAAAATAAACGGCATGCCATGCTGTTTATTTTTAAAGATCAACTCTTTCTATTTTCTCGTGAATGGTAGAAACAAGTTTAGTTTCTTGTGGTCAGATGTGTTTCATTTTGTACCTGCTGTAACATATGTCACTTTCGTTAAGTTTGAGAGACATCGATTTCAGCCCAGATTTAAGGCTGATTACATCTTTAACTTGAAAAATAACAGAACTCGTCAATCATACAGTTTTAAGAAAACAGAACAAATTCTGATGCGAAATTCATTCTCTGTTATCGGCTGGATTCAGTTTGTCACAGTATTATTTTAAAATACAGAATACGACTTGAAAGTGGTGTGTTTCAAATTTAATCGCCTGGCCTAAATAGACACCTGTCTCGTAGACCTCAGCATTGCTTCCACTTCCTTAACCTGTCAATCGGCTTTGAAACTATATGGTATTTTCGCCTTCCCTTTCGTTGTACAGCTGACGTTGGCAGACGTGGTCTTGCTGGACGCACTACCTTATATCGAGGCGACTGTACCCCCGGAGACAACGGCCCCCTTCCCCAAGATCAAGGATCACAGCGCAAGGATCGCCAGCCTTCCCAACATCGCATCTTGGCTAATCAAACGTCCAAAGACTGACCACTAAGAAAAATATAAAGAAATGATATTATTATGTTTTATTAGAAAGCCCCTATACCGAAATTGTTTTGGAATATGTAGGTCTTGCCATGTTCATCCCAGAGATACATATATTTGAAATGGCCGTGAAAGAACAGAGCATGGACTTGCGCTTGAGGACCACACATTAGCATTCCGACCAAGAGATTGGAAAAGAATAGTCGATCAATCGGCTGGCATGTTACACACGGTGTGCCATATTTTCTCTTCATGCCTCTATATCACACTGCGATAGACAGATGTCCTCAAAACATGTCCAACAGCGATCAACATCAAAAGACTTCATCAGATATTTGAGAGATTTTCGTTTTATGGATCATAGTATCTCCGAGTAATGTGAATTTTTCTGGGTTCCAGTGAAGTTTTCAACTATGATGGAACACCTGCTTGTAAAATTTCTTGCTACCTATTCCTAATGCCTTGGTTTTTGTTATATTAATTGTCCTGAAATTTTAGCAAAATAGTCTAACAAAATAAGTGTTGCTTCTAGTGATTTCTCAGATCCGTCAAGATCAACATCAAATGACTTCATCAGCTATTTGAGGGACTTTCGTTTTATGAATCATATTATCTCGGAGGTTATGTTCCGATGATTAGCATATGTGAAGAAGTAATTCCAATCATTGAACAATAAAAACAGAGATTTATTAAATTTGGAAAATGGGTCTGGAAGTCTAATTCCTGATATAGTTGTTCCTAATCCTTGTGACAAAAGGTTTCCCCTAACGCAATGGCAGGTGCATTGCAGCGTGACTCCAGACATAAACTTGTGGTCCATACATTTTTCCTCTTGCTAATGGCTACAGCATAGGAAATAATTTTATTGAATGATGAATGGACTATTTTGCCCTAGGTTGCCCAGATTATCATCAATGTGAGCATAATGGTCCTTTCTTGGAAAAATGAGCTAATTTGATGCATACTAACAAACCCCATTGGAAAAATTGAATTGAATTAATAACGCACTTAGTTTATTAATTAGTTTACGGTGTCGGTCACTGCAAAGATAATAATTGGCAGGAGTTCAATATTGATGAATAAAAAACTGCGTGGACAGAAAGAGTTAATAGTAACGTTTGGTGTGTCAAGAAGAGGACAATTGAATACACGGATGTTGCTTTATTTATGTACAGTAAATAATATTTAGTAACACCAGCGTTGTTTCAAGGTCTGATACGAAACTTATCTCCCGTAATATAAGGAAATCACAAAGGAAACTGCTGTAAGTGTAGACATTTTGCATGACATTAACATAATTTACCTACTGAATTTTGCATAGAGGCATCAATATTAAAGTGTTCATTAGTCGTGTATTTAGGCCATAATATGATATTTATATTTTCTGTTGCTGCTCAAATGTAGGTTCTTGCGCAGCTCTCCCGCTCCGCTCGACTGGGCTCCTCTCCCTCCATTCCCCCAGCTCCTATCCTCCCCAAGCATATAAAGCTCCCTTCCTCGCATCTGCTCATGTGCGAAACCGAGGTCGAATGAAAACTGAACCGAGTGGGCGTGACTTTTTCCTTGCGTCATAGTCTGGTCATAAAGATCATCTTTTGAGGGCAGGGATAAGTGGCGTAAATCTGCGAAACACAGTATGTGCGGTGGGGAGGCTGCATGCGTTTGCATGGTGTAGCGTTCTTCGTCTATGATCTATACCTCGCAATCGGAATTTGTCCCTCAAATCATTGGCATTAAATTCTTTGCTAAAATCGGTTATAACTATTTCCGGAATGCCATTGCCAAGATTGGTTATAACTATTTCCGGAATGCAATGTCGTGAACAGTACTATTCGATGAATTTGATCTAGACATGTTCAGCCGCCACCATATGAATGGGATAAGCTTTACCCCCAGTGGAAATGATTATAAACTATAGTCAAAATAAAATATTTCCGCTTGATGAGCGAACTAATGGACCAAACAGAACCATTCCAACCATGGTCATTATTGACTACACTGTAGTATAGTCTTCTATATCAAGACTATACTGTATAGTCATGTGACAGTATGTCGGCACCTCTTCCCACTTCCCTTATATGTATTGTAATTTTTACCTGTATGTGGCGAGATTCTGCTGGTGGACGTTTCGTTCCCGAGGCCCGCCCCCCATACAGGCCTTTTGGTCTTTGATATATGTTGGCATTGGAAGTTGATGCTGGGTCGACATCGGGCGTTACAGACTAGTCTTTTGTGTTAAATGTCGTCATTTTCATCCGACGACGATACAGCTCCCCAATTCCCAGTGTACGAGTTGTCACAGCGACACAGCTCACCAATTACCAATATACGAGTTGTCAGAGCATTTCCATCATAGCTCTCTAGATTTGTATCTAATACCGCTTGTGCCGGTGCTAGGGGCCGTGTGGTCATGTCATCCAAGTTGCCACATGAACAGGTACAATAAAAGCGTACCTGAGATACAACACATCACGAATCGTTAGATTCTTGATATGTGCTTTAGAATAGGTTAACCAGAAGACTATACTGTGAAGTCATGTGGCTCTGTCAGTATGTCAGTACCTCTTCCCACTTCCCTTATATGTGTTGTAATTTTTACCTGTATGTGGCAAAATTCTGCTGGTGAACGTTTCGTCCCCGAGGCCCGCCCCCTATATAGATCTTTTAGTCTTTGATATATATAGGCATTGCGGGAAGTTGATGTTGGGTCGACATCGGTTCTTACAGACTAGTCTTTTGTGTTAAATGCCGTAATTTTCATCTGACGACGATACAGCTCAACAATCCCCACTGTACGAGTTGTCCCAGCGACACAGCTCACCAATTACCAATATACGAGTTGTCAGAGTATTTCCATCATAGCTCTCTAGATTTGTTTCTAATACCGCTTATACCGGTGCTAGGGGCCGTGTGGTCATGTCATCCAAGTTGCCACATGAACAGGTACAATAAAAGCCTACCTGAGATACAACACATATCACGAATCGTTTATATTCTTGGTATGTGCTTTAGAATAGGTTAACCAGAATACCATACTGTGAAGTCATGTGGCTCTGTCAGTATGTAGGCACCAGTTCTCACTTTCCTTATATGTGTTGTAATTTTTACCTGTATATGGCGAGATTCTGCTGGTGGACGTTTCGTTCCCGAGGCCCGCCCCCCATACAGGCCTTTTGGTCTTTGATATATGTTGGCATTGGAAGTTGATGCTGGGTCGACATCGGGCCTTACAGACTACTGTTTTGTGTTAAATGCCGTCATTTTCATCTGACGACGATACAGCTCGCCAATACCCAGTGTATGAGTTGTCACAGCGACACAGCTCACCAATTACCAATATACGAGTTTTCAGAGTATTTCCATCATAGCTCTCTAGATTTGTATCTGATACCGCTTATACCGGTGCTGGGGGCCGTGTGGTCATGTCATCCAAGTTGCCACATGTACAGGTACAATAAAAGCGTACCTGAGATACAACACATATCACGAATCGTTTATATTCTTGGTATGTGCTTTAGAATAGGTTAACCAGAAGACTATACTGTGAAGTCATGTGGCTCTGTCAGTATGTCGTGCCATAAGGGCAGGGTCTTAGATTTTGTGAAATGAAAATATATCCATCATTCTCAATGACTACCCAAATTCAATTGGCTGTCTTTCAATGTGGTAGAAATGTATTGAATAACCGTTTCAATACCATGATTAACTTCCTGAACGTCTTTTTATAGATTTGGATAAGCCAAAATAACATCACTGCATACGATACATTTAACTTCTTTTTTGCAAGTGATACGGGGTGTTTTACAAGGTTTGCGTAATTGGGTACACAGACTTACCAGACTTACCAAGCAGAGATCGGACTTCACTAACAGATCCAGACGGCGACACTTTCTGTTCTTGCCGGACACCATGCGGTGAAATGTGATACCCTAACAGATCCACTGAATTTGCGGCAAAAATATTTCTTTCTCTTCAGCTGAAGTTTCAAATGTAATGCACGCACCAAACTTCAATGTAATGTAATGCACCACCAATGTAGTGTAATACATCAATGTAATGCACCACCAAGCTTCTTTCAGCTCTATTGATGAGGGGCCTTCAAAAGGTAAAAGCATCTTGGGAAAGGTATTGTGGCACAATTTCTAAAAACTAAATGTCTTACAGAAGAACTTTTTTTTTTATAATATTTTTATTCGTTTTCATATATATATACCATTATATGGGTATACAAAAAACCGTGTTACAAGACATAACATGACATACATACAGATAACCGACAACAGTAGACATTCTCATATTCCTCCTTTCGAAACATTAACTATAAAGAGACTATTTACGGGGGGGGAGAGATGGGCTTATTTTAAATACACAGAAATATGTAGGTCAACATATATACATTACAACATCTGCATGCAAGACAAAGACAAACATGTCTGGTGACGTATACAGATACTACAGATACTGTCTTACAGAAGAACTTGATGATAAAGGTTACATACCGTACAGACATGTATCCACATTGGATTTTTCGACTCCCTATACTACAATCCCTTATTGGCCGTCTAAGTTCATTAATAATATCTGTGTTCAAGAAAACTGATCGCAAATATATTGATGTCAGAAGTCATGAAGCTTTCTTTAGCTCTACTACATACAAGGGATATCATTCATGGACTGTTTCTTTGTTTATAGAGTTGCTTGAATTTCTCATTAAAAATATCTATGTGAAGTTTGGCAACACTATATATCAACAGCATATAGGTATTCCAATGGGTACTGTTCTCTTATGAAGATGACTATATGCAGGCGCTTTCAAAAACCGATCCATTCAAAGCCCGTTCCTTCTCATTCATCAAACGCTATATAGACGATCTTCTCGGTGTGGATAATCGCTATATAAATGACGCAGTGAAGGATATATATCCACCTTCACTGTATTTGAAGGAAACTACAGATAACCCTACAGGCACATCATATTTAGACCTATATCTCTATAAAAATGAAGCGGGCCTTCTCTCTCGTCGACTATATGACAAAAGAGATGATTACAAATTCGACATCGTAAACTATATCCCTTTCTGGACAGTAATATTCCAGTGGGACCTGCATATGGCGTATAACTATCTCGCCTATTAGCATTTTCTAGATCCTGTGTTAAATGTGACAAATTGATTCAACGTCACAAACCATTTTTGCAGAAACTTATAAAACCGGGTTATACCACCAAGCGCCTCCACTCAATGTTTCTCAAATTTGGCGATACATATCGCATACTGATAGCAAAATACGAGCGTAGCGTGGAAGATCTATGGCGTTACGTTTAGTAACTTGTGTCTAATTCCGCTTAACCTGGGGCTAGGGGCCGTATCAAGCCATGTACTCCGAGATCCTCACAATCAAAGCGTAACTGTGATACATCATTCTTTGGATGACGATTTTACAACAAATATCATATGGATTAATATAATTGATCAGCGATAGGGATTTGATATTTTAATTTGGAACATCATGATGTCTTGCCGGCATCACTGGATACAAGCGTCTAGTCCGTCATGTAACATTCAGCCGTCGTCCATTAAAGAATTTCCGCGTCCATAATCCAAAGACCTAATTCATATAAAAACAATAGCACCAAATCAAAAGGATAAATCATAGCATACATAAAACTAGGCTAATTTCCTGTAAAATAGAAGCAGTCAACAGTTTTCAATGATGCCAGCACGAAATCATGATGTTCCAAAAATATCATTAAAACTGTTGACCGCTTCTCTCTTGCAGGAATCTAGCCTATGTTTATTATGTATACTATGATTGTCCGTTTGAATTTGATGATAATGCTGTTATATCGAATATGGAATAGGTATTTGGATTATGGACGCGGATAATGGACAACTGAATTATGAATTACGGACCAGACGCTTGTAATGCTCTTTTTCGTTAAGTGAATAAATAACAATACCATCAACGTATACAAAAACAATCTTACCAACATAATCAAGAAAAATTTCATTCATGGCCCTCTGAAAAACTACACCGAAGTTGAACACCCAAATAGCATAGAAATCTACTCAAAAAATCCATCAGAGCAAATAAATGCAGTTTTTTTCGGTGTCTTTCGGTGCGACAGGTATCTGCCAATATCTAGACATGAGGTCCAATGTTGTAAATGTCGAGGACCCTGGCAGTCAAAAAAAAGTCTTAAGTCAAAGGTAATGAATAGCTATATTTTTAGTTACTGGATTCAACTTGCGACAATGTGACGCCCAGGTAATGAGGATGGATGCATCCCACCTGCCTGTAACATGTCCTTTGCCTGACCCTGCATAGCAGGCTGTATCATCCATTGTATTTTATAGGCACGTCTACTGAGCAGATGATCTCCCGTTTTCACCGTACATTCGACTCTAGGATGTTTCCCAGATTCCTGCTTTATTGTCGAGCCTTTGAAACTAGTATATCATCTTGTCGATATTCGGTTATCCTATCTCCCTCATTCTTCCAGTGGCGTCAACCCCTCCTCGTGAATGGGCCTAAATCTGATGATAGTTATGTCTGTACCATCCCATTTGACCTTGCGGACAATCATGTGTAATGCATCCGATTCCTCATCTCTGAAATAACAAACAAGTGTTCAATGGAACCAAATGTCCGGATTGAGGTTATGGCCATAATAAACTATCCATACATAACATCCGGCCAAAATGTCACAGACACATTTAGAAATAAAATAGGCATGGCAACAACGGAGTTACCTTGATACTGAGGGCCGTCTGTTCCACTGTCCTACAAAACAAACGATGGCCAAATCTAATTGAATTCATGACAACATTAGCACGGCCAAATCGCATATAGTGAGCAGTATTTGGCATAAAATATAGGAAATGGTGATGGCGGAGTTACCTTGATACTGAGGGCCGTCTATCTCATTGTCCTACAAATTCTTTATGGCCATCAGAAATAATACAGAGCCGTTTATTTGTGTATTCACCTAGTACTGAATCTATCGAAATGTTATTTATTCATTTGTTTACCTATTTACTCACTTAATTATATATTGGTATTCATATTATGTGACTGACGGTCGGGGCGTGCCTGTTGTTGGGCGGAAGATATATCAAATTATTGCATCGAAAAACAATAGAAAACAAGAATGACTACAAGCCTTCTATTTCATATGATACAGGCACACCGAAGACCACAGACGAGTTGGACAAGACCTGAAACAGAACACGGATGACGATTACAGGAATACCAACAGCGCCTTGAGTGACAACGCCGCATAGCAAGAACACCCAGAATCAGAATACTCGACCCTAGACCACACCGACACGCTACCCCATAGATGACACCGAACTGACGCCTTAACACAGAATATGATCCTTTGACTTTCACGCAATATAGGACGTAGACCTGCCGTCCTGTGCCCCAATACACACTCCAAGCAATTGTTACAGGCACAGATTTCTGGAAGAACCCACCCTGTTCCCAAGGGCGTCGTTAGTGAAGTCGATCCGAAAAATTCTGAAGACGCCCTTGGTTCTCCCAGTTTTTTCTGGACGGCTTTGTGCGTACAAAGGGGTACCAAGACAAAGGAATCATACACGCGATTACAATGAACTCATATTTACCAGTATAACTTAACCAAAAACCAAAAAGAGACTTACGAACGTGTACATATAGCGATTCTTATTTACTTCTATTTATATCTCCTACTAATCTTTCATTGTTATTTATTATTTATCTGTTTATTTATTTATATATTTAGCGCTGGAAAAGATATTCAATAAACAAAGTAATGTACCGCGAAATTCAAATAAAACATTGAGTTGATGGGCCGCGAAATCCGAATGGGAAGCGGCCCTTAAACTACAATTTCAATCAATCAATTTCTATAGACATTTGAATTTCAATAATTCATCAGTCATCATAGCTGCATTTTCTTCAGACGTTTGAATTTCAGTAATTCTTCAGTCATCATGGTTGCCAATTACAAGCGTCTAGTCCGTCATTCATAATCCAGCCGTCGTCCATTAGAGAATATCCGCGTCCATAATCCAAAGACCTATTCCATTTTCCACAAAACAGTATTAGCACCAAATTCAAAAAGACAATCATAGTATACATAAACATAGGCTTGTTTCCTGCAAGAGAGAAGCGGTCAACAGTTTTCAATGATGCCGGCAAGACATCATGATATTCCAAAAATATCAAATCCGTATCGCTGATCAGTATTCTTAATCCATAATATTCGTTATAGAGTCGTCATCTCATCGCCGGTCATTCCCAGACCAAGTACTTTGATCAATATCTTACGGATCCTTCTATTGACATTGTATCAAGATAGAGGAGATGTGGAGTGAGATCCGTCTTGTCGTTTGTTCCTACGACATTATTGTGCTCCACGTCGGTGCCAATAATCTGTCCAGAGAGACATAAGGGAATCATTGAAAACAATGGGTGGTTATGTTCCGATATTATGTCCGATGTTCAGTCACTTTTGAAAATGACACCCTTCCCACGGACTAATGAGAGTGGAAAGATAGTTAGAATTAGGTCCGTGAACAAAGTTATTAGTCGTTTTTGTTCGTGTGGTAAGCCTGATTGTTTTGAAGACATGGTAGGTTGTGACGGGAAAGATGGTAGGAAACGGTGTACTGTTTGGAAACATTTGTCTTGTGCTCAGCCAAATGACAATTCTACTGATTGGTTTTGTGACAGACATATTCAGCAGACAAAGAAATTATTTCTTTTATGTTACTCCTTTGTTGTTCTTTAGGATTTCCGGAACAAAGGACCAATTAGTGTGTGAACAGTGTTCCAAAATCATTTTTGCTTGTCAAAATTGTTTTTACTTCATTTTATAAATTAAATTATATTTATATTATCAATTAGTAAATTTATATTAATAACAAAACCAAGAACAAAAATTACTGAGAACAAAATATGTATATTCCTGGTCATTCTGCATTTCGATTATAAAAATATATATAAAATTAATGATCAATTCAAAATTAAATACTATTTCCATTTACATTAAGTTATTACATGACAAACATTCATTTATTTGAAAACTAGGATATTTTTTGTGCAAACTATGCTTTTTAAATTTAATTCGACACTTATGACCTACCGACATAACCAATCTTCCAATAAACTTACCCGCGATCCTTATTCCGGATTTTCGGAATCTTCTGAAGTCCGTCTCCAAATCCGGGTTTTTAACTCGCTTCACTAATCCGTTTTACGGCAGATTCAGCTGAAAATGTTGTGATTTTCAATCGGGTTTTTTCAGCGAACCCTTTTAAGGAAAACGGTAGAAGGTACATGCATATATTTTATATCATTTTATTCGTAAGAAAGTAGAAACTAAAAGTATTTCAGTCAGTCCACGGAATAATTTTCCGGACAAGAAAAACCGCATGTCGGTCGGTCCAGAAAAAATTTCAGCGAAGTCGACACGAAAATTTCAGTTGCCCACTATCTCAAAAATTAAAAAACTTTTGTCATCAAACTATATATATTTGAAAAGAGAATCTCTTCAGCTACTCCGGAAAGTTTAGATTGTCAGAATCGACCGAGTTTCCGTTTTCATCAGTCGAATTCCGTTTCATCAGTCGATTATCTGATCCCAGTTTAGGGTTCATCGCGGAACAGATCGAAAAGAGATCGAAGTTGCTGTCCGACTCACGATGCCTTATGTTGTTCAACGTCATGACGTTGAGTCCACAGGCAGCAGTCCTTGATTGGTTAGGGAAAGAGGAAAAGGTTGGTGGGGGGGGGGGGGTCTCTATTCGGGGAGCAGGAGTCCCCCATAATACATTGCACTGGACAGGATATATTCCGAGACGTTTTCGGCGATATTTCAGTGACAATTTATCGTACAGCATTGAAACTTCACACAGTATATCAACTAAAAAATACAAATTTCCCCCCCATATTTCATTAAAATCTGTTGGGAATTGACGAAAATAACCAATACCTACCATGTTATTTTGGGGCTACGATGACGTTGATCTGCCAATGTTATAACATACAGGCTTGACGTCATGACGTTGAAAAATAACCTACAAATCTCCCATCTAATTCTTGTTTTCGCGATTTTTGGAGAACTACTGGAAGGATTTTCTTGATACTTTGGAATAAAATTCGTACTTTTTAGTTTATCTCCTGTGCGAAGTTTCAATATCCTCCAATCAATTGTCTCCGAAATATCGCCGCAAACGTCTCGGATATATTATCTGGGACAGACAATGGTTCAACAAGCTGAACCCTACTGACATTTAATTTTATGATATTGATTATGATATCATTTTATGATATTATTACATAATCAATATCACAAAATTAAATGTCAGTAGGGTTCAGCTTGTTGAATTAAGTCATATGCCTGTTTTTCTTTCGAGTTAGTGATATATGTTAAACCAACCGGGAGAATAGCTCTTCAATGTGATAAATTCGTTATACCAGTGTCTTGCGCTGGTATTCAGGCTGATATTTCGTTTCGGGCTCGTGAAAATACTGGTATAACTTATAATATTGCCAGAGAAATTTGGAACTCTGCCCGCTTCGAAGGGTTTTCTGTTTCGCCATTGTAATGTGCTGTTTGTCGAGAGGAAAATGACGTCACTGCGTGACGTGTGAGTGACGTAGCGACGCTCACGAATCTGAATGTTGAAAAGCTGCAGTCATGGGATAACGCCATGGCTCGTGCCTAAGGTTCGGTGGAGTGGTAGATGCTACGTAGGCAGAATGCACCACACGTGTAAACGCTTGCTGATACGGTTGTCGAGAAATATACTGCCGTTTATTTTTAAAGACAAATTCCTTCTATTTTCTCGTGAATGGTGGAAACAGTTTTGGTCAAATGTGTTTTATTTTGTACCTGTCTCGACACGTCACTTTCACGGAGTTTGGGAGAGATCGATTTCAGCGATTTGAGGCTGTACATCGCTTTAAACGAAAGCAGCCCGCCATCGACCCAACAAATAATTTGTCTCCTCTGGTCATTTTGGAGTCTTATATGGACGCAGATATTCTTTAATGGACGATGGCTGAAGTATGAATGACGGACCAGACGCTTGTAATCTTGTGGCGTGGGTGACAACAGATAAACTACAGACTGTGGGTATTCGATCGATTTGGCCGACACTGCATGTAGCATACGATGGGAGGGGCGGGGTGATCTGGCTTAATGTCACACTCAAGTTTTTTTCACTCATATGGCGACAATCAGTTTGGTTGGTGGAGGAAGCCGAACTTCCACACATGAACCAGCTGGGCTCGAATCCGCTTGCCACCTAGGGTGGGCTTCCCACCTGGGAAGTCTCTAGGCAAACATAGCTGGTAAAGCCAAATCGATCAAATACCCACACTCTACAGTTTGCTCCTCCACAAAACGTAAATCAGTACGAAAACATCGGCTAAGGGGTCTATTTTTTTTTTTTTATTATTGTTGTTGCTGACCCTGTGATAGGAATGCCACGCCCCCTTACCCTAAATTTACCTATCACAGCCAGAGTTTCTGGGTTAGCGTCAATTTATGTGACAGAAAAGTAAATGCGCGTCAATTTCATTTTTCTCTACCACTGACCACCAATGTTCCAGTGTATATCTGATGCACAGATCAAGGCTGTACAAGTATTTTTGGCAAAACATACAAACTCTTGATGCCATCAGTAATTCAAAAACATGAATTGCAGGCAAGCACCTAAAAGGTGCGTGGACCCCTCAGCCTGTTTTTTTTAGTAAAGTAGGATCAGGGCTGCATCTAGAGCCAATTTAGTTTCGGAAAACATATGGGTGCCCAAAACTCAAAAGAAACAAAAAACGAAAGTGTTGTTGTTGTTCAATTTTGAAAGGATTTCTGAAGGAAATACTAGAAAAAGCCCCTAAGATCCTCAATATCGATCCTATTGCATAGCTGGGTATTGAATTTCATGTTAATAAACCTCTG
The DNA here is from genome assembly GCA_036873755.1 of Hanleya hanleyi. Lineage (NCBI taxonomy): Eukaryota > Metazoa > Mollusca > Polyplacophora > Lepidopleurida > Hanleyidae > Hanleya > Hanleya hanleyi. The sequence goes on from JAVTVY010024582.1 coordinate 22,187, forward strand.
TTTTGGGAGTGATCACAGGCTATTTGCGCCGAAATTCACTTACAAAAATTGGACCCTCAATAATGAATAACGAAAAGGAAATGGGAGTTTGGGATCGGAACCTGCAAAAAAATCCCTGGACACCGTATAAAACAGATATAGGTTTCACGCGAGTGGTGTGCTGGGATTACAGCATGCAAGAAAGTGTAGCTTTATCGGTGGCAATTTATGCATTGCACAAGTGTGATTTAGTAAACACACTGATTGACATAGGCCCACCCTTATCATTAGGGGGGGGGAGGGGGGTGCATAAACTCCAGGTATGCAAACTGGTTCAAAATTGCCCAGAGTCAGGCTAAAAATGGGCTCTCCTAATCACTCGTTTGAAATAATTTCCAAGGTACAGTAACATGTTAGGTGACAAAAATTGATAAAAATGTTGCACCAGTTAAATGTGTGAACACAAATATGGTTCATGCAAAAGTTTTAGGATAAAACATATGATGTAGAATAGAATAATTTAATAGCAAAATTAAAGAAAATTGTTGTCCTTCATTCAATGAGAATCTTCCTTGTATCAGGGAACCTTCAAAATTCACAATGAAACATGCAACCAACGGTTCCCGATGGGCATAGATAACAGTGCAAAAGCTAAGCCATCAATAAATAATCAAAAAAAATCAAAAAAAATCATGAAATAATTATAACCATCTGAAAATCTAATCATTTCATCAGTCAACATTCAGGAAGCTCTCACCAAAGTTTCGTCAGGCCCGACTTGATAGATCTACAGATATTCAGCGGACAAGAACATGTTGATGGGCATAGATAACAGTGCAAAAGCTGAGCCATCAATAAATAATAAAAAATAATAATTAAAAATCATGAAATCATCATAGCCACCTGAAAATCTAATCATTTCATCAGTCAACATTCAGGAAGCTCTCACCAAAGTTTGGTCGGGCCCGACTTCATAGATCTGCAGATATTCAGCGGACAAGAGCATGTTGACGGACGGACGCTCAAGACGGACCCGGACGCCAGGAGCCAGACGCCAGGACGGACTAGGGCGTGCATTACATGGCTGCGACAAGGCCCCCACAGCCCTATGGGCTGAGGGGTAATAATTCAGTCATGACATTGAGCAGATATGAAACATTTTTATTAGTGTTTGCATACACATTTATCTAACTTTCCAGACAGGGAACCAACTTGAAGTTATAAAATTATAACATGTACAACTGATCAAATCAAAATCTTCAATGTTCACAAAATAATGATAGTTTGACCACCAGTGGGGTAACAGGGTGTAATGACCATTACAATGTTAAACAACCTTCTTGCCCTCACGTGCAGGTGATATTCATAAAACTTACATAAACAGGAGATTATAATCGTGAAATCAGCTTATATCGTTGCATCCCATATATTTCTCTCAATTATGTATATTGTTTCCTGGAAATCCCAAGACATTAAGTTCAACTAATGGGGTATTACATAAAGGCAACACTCGTTCTTAAAGAGCTGCACTCATTTTTGTTTACCGTGCAAATTGACATTATAAATTAAAGTTATAAGGTACTCTGTTAATGGAATATTAATGTAACTTTTATGGCCAAATCCAATCTTTTGAAAGTAACCCCTTCATGTTTGCATTAGAAGATCTTGTTATCTTCCCTCTGGTCAACCTTCTGTAACATTTCCTTCCACAAACATTTTGTGTTCAAATGGGCGCCACAACTACATGTAGTTCATAACATGGCTAGATTATAATTTCTATAACTGCTGTTAAAGTTGCTCCCCTGACTGCTGACAGGGTATATGATCCAATATTATATCTGCTGACAGGGTATATGATCCAATATTATATCTGCTGACAGGGTACATGATCCAATTATTATATCTGCTGACAGGGTACATGATCCAATATTATATCTGCTGACAGGGTATATGATCCAATATTATATCTGGTGACAGGGTACATGATCCAATATTATATCTGCTGACAGGGTATATGATCCAATATTATATCTGCTGACGGTATATGATCCAATATTATATCTGCTGACAGGGTACATGATCCAATATTATATCTGCTGACAGGGTACATGATGCAATATTATATTTGAGTTTGTCCAGGGACTCCGCGCTATCAGCTGTCTTAATATATGCCATCAGCTGTCATTTGGTATTCTGTACAGTAAAACTAACACAATATAGTAAATAATAACAATTATAAGTTTTATTGGTAATAATTATTGATCAGAATCATTTCTAGCCATAGAATTTCTATATGTTTAAACAAGTCACAGCCAATCATCATGATCATATATGCCATTTTAATCAGTACAGTTGGCTGCACAGTACATTTAGTGGGCTACAGGAAGTACCACTGCCATACCTCTGCAAATATTTTCCCATCATCAGAGGGTGTCCTCTTCTTCATTCCACCAACAGGTGCTAGGTTTAACAGCTCTGACAATGCCCGATCATGAAAGGGTGAGTGAGTGAATGAGTATGCCTTAGATGTCATTTTCAACAATCTTTCAGTCATATCACAATGTTTCTATCCTATTACTTTTCACACCTGGGATCCCACGGTATGGGACGACCCCACAGTATAGGGTCCCATTCATTTTCACCCAGAACTATAATACCCCAGGTCAATCCCGGGAGATCCGCAGGGCATATCATCAAGGGTTATGCTATAGTTTCCATGCTATATATATGAAAACAAGCAATACTGAGGACTGATAGTTCTGACTTGTGGAGAGCATTACAATATCATACAACTTGAGATTCCTGTTATGATATTACTGAATACTGATTTTTTTTCGTTCAATTCCTAAATTTCGTAAACACACTATCAAAATTACTGCATTCCACACTATCCCTGAACTTATATAACTTTATACAAGATATGCTTCACACACCCTCTAAAAAACTTGAGAGGTGGAAATAGATCCCACTCAAACTCGAGTGAAAAATTTCACACAAGTGACTTTCACTAAAGAGTTTTCAGAGAGCACCAATTCGAAAATTCCAAGATGCATAACATCGCTTTGTTTACACATAACTGTGATGTCTATGATGCTTGATCGAATAGATAATATAGACAACAAAGATTAAGTCAATAACCTGTAATCAGACGCATGAAATCACACAGTTACAAATCTCCGGTACGCGCTCCAACACTGAGGTTAACCAGGGCGTATATAAAAACTACTATCGATAACTGATACGGATAGTCCGCTTATAGTAATGGTATGGACATTACATCCCTTCCTTTCTTTGGAATAGAAGTTATAACCGAGATTATTTAAAAATAGATGATTCTGTTATAAACTTGAACTCAATAGTTGATTTGCATATTAGCTATCATCGATGAAAATAACTACTCATTAGTATCTGTGGGGAATAAGTAATCAATTAGTTCACCGTAATTAGTTCATAAAATAGAAAGGTACTGTATCACATACTGTACATACGAATGGTTTCTCTGTCCTTGTAACAGTATGGAAAGTTCTTCACATATGTAGCATTCGTACAGTTTTCCACCAGTAATACACAAAATTACCAAGTTAAATCACATGTGTAACATATGTATTGTTTCTCACTGTTAAAACAGATATATTGTCAAATCACATCTCGAACATCTGTATGGTTTTTCACAATGAACGTATATGTCCGTATGTAACGCTTAGCTAAGATTAATGTCAGAACATATTTACATTTCATGAATCAGTCTAGCAGGTGGATTTCGTTGTCTAACGGGGTATCTTCTTGGTGGACGATCAGTGGGAACTGGTTTAACGCTGTCGTAGTCGTCGTCGTCGTCCTTTCTCTCAGAAGACTGTACACTAGTAGAGTGCGGAGTCAGATGAATCACCTTGAAATGGGAAGAGTTACGTGTGATTGAATGATCATCGTTTTCGGCAGTGATCATTGAACCTTTTGTGGCAGTCACAATGTAGGGTTTCGGTTTATACGGAGTCTTGAGCTTGCCTTTGACTTGTTGACGGACCAGAACAGTGTCGCCAACACTGATAGCGTTCGATTTGGCTCCCCGACGTTTGTCTGCATTCTTCTTCATTCTCTGTTTCGCTTTTTTGTCGGTTTCGCGAAATTTCATGTCAGGTTGCGATTGAATGAGCGTTGGAAGCTTGATGTTGATTTTTCTCGAAAACATCATCTCCGCTGGCGGTACTGCTGTTGTGCAGTGTGGGGTAGCACGATAATTTCTGAGAAAAGTGTATAATTCTTGCTTCCATGGTTTCTGTTCAATCTGTGCTGAACGAATGGCCTTTTCGATTGTGCGCATGAACCGTTCTGCTTCTGCATTAGCTGGAGGCCAGTACGGTGTAATCCGTCTGTGAGTGAAACCAAGGTACGATGAAAAGTTAGTGAATTCTTCACCGTTGAACGGAGGACCGTTATCAGATTTCACTATGCGAGGAATTCCGTATGAAGAAAACATTTTGTCCAGAATGGGAATAATTGTCCTTGCCGATGTAGATTTTACAATCTCTACTTCTGGAAATCGCGAGTACTCATCGTATGCGACAAGTAGGTAGTCACCAGACGGGAAAGGTCCACAGAAGTCAATGTCCACGTTCTCCCAAGGATATTTTGGTAATGGAGACATTTTCAGTGGTTCTGGTTTTGAAGGAATGGCATTAGCTTGACAAGCTATGCATCCTTCGATCCTGGTTTTGACCATCACGTCGATGTCGGGGAACCATACTTTTTCCCGTAGGAGTCGCTTAGTTTTTACTAGACCTTGATGGCCTTCATGTGCGAGGGTGATCACTCGGTTTTGAAGAGAGGCAGGTATTACAATCCTAGTTCCTCGTAATATCAGGTCTCCATCTGAATTCACCGTTAGATCGTTTGACAACTTGGAGATCTTGCTGAAACACTGAAGGGCTTTGATGTCAACAGCCACAGAGTCCGGTTTGTCAACATCACACCATCGGTCAGTTTGGATGGTCTTTATGAGGTGCTGTAAAGTTGGATCTGCTGCTGTGGCGTCTTTGATTTCGTCGATGGATAGCGCTTTCGGAGCGGCATGGATCGAAACAAAGTTGACATACTCTTCTGCTGATCGTGTGCTTCTTGGTGTTTGCTGATCTGTTAGCGATGGATGTCTAGACATATAGTCCGCTGGATTGTCTTTTCCAGGCTTGTAGTGAACTTTGAAGTTGTACGGCTGTAGGCGAAGTTGCCATCTCTCAATCCGCGCTGGAGGTCGCGACTTTGGGTTGTTGAATATGAGTTCAAGAGGACGATGATCGGTGTACAGATTGAACTCCGTGCCATATATGTACAAGTGAAAATGTTCGCAGCTCCAGACAATACCGAGAGCTTCGCGCTCGGTTTGCGAATATCGTCGTTCAACTGGTGTCAACGCTTTGCTGGCATACGCAACAACTTTCGGAGGGCTTGTTGGTGTGTCGCGCTGCGCCAACATAGCTCCAAGTCCAACTGGGCTTGCGTCTACCACGATCTCGGTTTGTTTCGATGGATCGAAATATGACATGACAGTTGAGCTGGTCAGATTTTCCTTCAGCTTGTTGAGAGAATCGTCTTGTCGCGTTGACCACTCCCACTCGACGTCTTTCTTGGTTAGTTGACGAAGAGGCTCAGTTACGGTGGCAAAATCCGGTATGAACCTTGAGCAGTAGGTGGCCATTCCAAGAAGACTTCTAACTTCGCTGGGATTTGTTGGTGGCGATGCTGATGTCACAGCGTCCACTTTGGATGGATCGACGGAGATACCATCTTTGGAGAAGATGTATCCATAGAAACGTAGAACTGATTTGTTGAATTCACACTTCTCTCTGGTTAGGGTAAGGTTTCTCTCTCGGAGGCGTTGAAGTGTTGCACGTAGAGCTACGTCATGTTCACGTTGTGTACGACCAAAGATTATGATATCGTCACTCAGATTTTTGGCACCTTCAATTCCTGCCAGAACTTGAGCGATGGCTTCCTGAAAACTTCAGCCGATGAGTTTACACCGAAACTCAAGCGTTTGTATCTTCTTAGCCCGGCATGTGTAGAGAAGGTGGTTATATACCGAGATTCAGGGGCTAACTCTAGCTGGTGATATCCGGCTCGTAGATCAAGTTTCGAGAAGACGGCTGCACCGTTCAAGTCGTTGATCAGGTCATCAACGGTAGGCATCACGTGTCGTTCTCGCCCTATAGCGGTGTTAGGAAGACGCATGTCTACGCAGATACGGACTTTATCTGTGCTTTTTGGCTTTGGGACTGGAACGATAGGTGAGATCCAAGGTGTATGTGTATTTTCAACTTTCTCGATTATGTCCCTTTGTTCCAGAAGTTCAAGTTCTTCTTCTACAGCCTTGCGGATATGGAATGGTACACGACGATGTGGTTGTATCACAGGCTTAACAGTTTTGTCAATATGTAGCTTCACTTGAAAATTGGTGAGTTTTCCAATTCCATGGAAGAGATCATCATATTTCTGAAGAAGACTTGCTGTAGTCGGTGTCATGGGACTCGGAATGGAGTTCACGATTGTTATTATTCCCAGATCTGAAGCAGTTGAATGACTAAGAAGTGATCCTGGGTCACCCTTGACCACTAGGAATGTAGCCGATACTGATTTTCCAGTTGTCTTTGAAGATACTGTGCGCTCAAATCTCCCATGGACGGAAAGTGATCTGGTTGTTCCATATGCGTATACTGATATGTCGACAGGACAAAGTTCAGGAGTTGTTGCTAAACTGTTGTATGTTGCTTCGTCGAGGATATTTACGCTTGCTCCAGAATCTACCAGAATATCAACATCAGTGTCACACAAAGTTATTTTGGTGAATGGTGATTTGATGTTTTTGTTCATTTTCACGCCGAAGACATACTCATCAGAGCTATCAGACGAATATCCACCACAGGCAGAATCAGCTGGAGGCTTTGTGTCTACGCTTTTGACTGATTTACAAAATGTGAATTTTGCTTTTTGTCCAGTTTGTTTTCGTCCAGTGCTGAGACAACAAAAGTCGAAATGGTTCATTTTCGAACATGCTTTGCATCGTTTACCATATGCAGGACAGGATGTTTGGCCATCTTTGTGAGGATATTTACCACCGCAGTTACGGCATGTTGAATTTTGTGCATTTTGTTTCCATTTGTTTTGATGCCAATTTCGTTTCTGTTGATGCTGGGGATATTTATGTTGTTTGATGGCATTTACCTGTTTTGGTATCGTGTCGCTTTGGTCACGCTGTGAATTTTCCATGCTGGTTGACTGCTGATCAGATATGTCGAGTGTTCGAGAGACAGTTAATAGCTGTTGCAGTGTGAGAGTTGGTTCTCGTAAAGCTTTGCGTCGAAGACGGCTCGAGATACATCCCTGAATGATCTGAGACTTAATTTCTTTGTCTGAGTCAGTAAATTCACAGGTAGATGCTAACTGTCGAAGACGTGTGTGATATGCATCAATATTTTCTGATTGTGTCTGTTTGGCTTGTCTGAACACATAGATTTCATATTCCAGATTGTTGGATGGGTTGAATTGCTCGTTTAAGCGTTCTATGGCTGTTTTATAGTCGTCAGACTCACCAGTGTTCGGTAGCGTGTCAAAGATATCAGATACCCTTTCGCCTGCGAAATGTAACAGCATGGCTCTTTTCCGTTTGTCGTCTGTGATAGCGATTGCCACGAGGAAGTTTTCAAAGCGCTGCCGCCATTTCTTCCAACGCTGGCCCACGGAATGTGGCTCTGAATCAACATCAAACTGGGGAAAAGTTGGGAAAGATGAGGTTGCCATTGTTCGCTCGTCGCCAATTGTGATGTCTATGATGCTTGATCGAATAGATAATATAGACAACAAAGATTAAGTCAATAACCTGTAATCAGACGCATGAAATCACACAGTTACAAATCTCCGGTACGCGCTCCAACACTGAGGTTAACCAGGGCGTATATAAAAACTACTATCGATAACTGATACGGATAGTCCGCTTATAGTAATGGTATGGACATTACAATAACAAACAGTTACTGAGTATTGAATCTTACCCAGATAACTGGGGTATCACAACGGCATGCCTACCGTGTATGTCCGAACATTTCAGCTCTAGCTAAGCCAATTTCTTTGTCATCAACTCAGACCTATGTTTGCATGTTCTCAAACTATGAAAATATCAATTATTTTAATCTCATTCCAGTATCCAATACAATATAAACATTTCGTCACATGAACATTCAGGAATATTAGTAAAGAGTTTTACTACAATAAAATGCCAAAGGCCTAAAAGTAAATATTTCAATAATTCAACGGTTCAACCACTCAGTTTGAATCAGCCTAGTCTGAACTCCTTTTAAATTGAAAGACAATTGAAAAGAAATCGTTCAAAAACATCCATTTTTTCACCATTTTATCAACTTTTGATTTGATCTATCCAAATTATAGATAGAATTATCATGATTATTGGCGTGTTCACCAAAAATATAATCATGACAATGGTATGATGTTAATACCTGTGAATTTGCCATTAACCATTGCTGGTCCAAACCAGCTTGATTTGCAAGTTCGATCCATGTTACCATTCAGTGTTGGACTGGACCAGCTTGATTCGCACATTTATAGATTCCTGTTAAACATAAGCCACCACGTCTGCAATGGGCCAGCTTGATTTGCAACTTGCATCCCTGAGATGATTAATCACATCAATCCGCAGCCCTAACAAACTCCTCCGCATATGCACCTCAGTCCCTTGTCCATCCATCTGTTTCTGTGTGCTTGGGGTGAATTCTTGTGTATGGACCAGAAATCATGGTGCTTGCCCTTCAATCCTTGCGCTCGTGGCGTATTCCATGGCCGAGGACAAAGTTCTGTGGACTCGCACCAGTCCTTCCCCGAAGTCAGTTCAGTCTTTCCAAAATGCAATCACGAACATTGCTCTCCATGCAGTCAGTGAGAATTGATGTGACATTACCGATGCTTTGGTGAAAGATGTGACACCATGACAATTTATCCTGAAGTCTTCCGCTATTTCCATTGACAACAGTCATGTCAAGCCGACTCCGAAATACTCCGGATATTGGTGAAAATTTGTCAGAGTGCATGAAACTTTATACCTGGGGCTGGGTGAGGCATATTTCAAGAGTGGAAGGATTGGATGGCTTGAGCGCCAGGATTTCTGGCCGATGCACACAGAATTGGCCCAGAGCATACAGAAGTAGATGGATGGACAAGGGACTGAGGAATTCGCTAGGCCTGATTCTCTAAGAAATCAAAATTGTTTTATGTTCATCTGACATGCAAGACATATCGGTATCACATTCATTATAAACAAATTAAAGCTAACAGTTACAACGCTAGATCCTCAAGATCATTTCTTGAACATAAAATGTTCCATTCAACAGTATTGTTTATATATCGGTACTTTGTTACACATGAAACACATTATTGAAGACATATCTACAGTTAATTGAAATATCACACAATTTTCACTTTTGAATGTTAAACATTCTGTTGCGAAGGAATAGTTGTTTCAGAAATTAGAAGTTCTCTGCTTTCTTACCCTATTAATTAGATCATTCAATCACAGTTATTCTAATAAATCTGATCACCCTCTAAAATCATCAAAATAACTGAGAAATAAATTAATTAGTCTCATGAGTGCTATCTTTCCTGAGTATTTCATAATAAATAATGGGTACATTTGAACCATTTTGTCAACTACCTGTTCTTGTAAATACGATCACTCCCTGATTTTATCAAGAGAAATATCACTTCCTGTGATTGAATTATTAGAATTCACACATCAACTCTGGGAATATTTCTCAATGCCCCAATAACTGTTGCCGCAGCAGGCATTCTAACTGTGGGCTTCTGAGATCGATGTCTTGTGTAACAAACTATATAATATGACTGCTGATCAGTGCAGGCTGGTACATAGTCCAGGTATATGAGGCTAGGTTGTGTTTCCTGTAAATATCCACCATAAGGCTTTCCTGGGCTCTGGCCTTGCGGTATCATACAGCGCTGATACATCCAGGACATTGTGAGACCAAACTTGCACAGAGCAGCACTTAGCTGCTAGTTGGTAACTTATTAATACAATATTGCTCTCCTTTTCCAATAATCATTTTTTATATTTTTTAATAACATGTACATACAAATATAGTGAAAATAAGTGGGACTTGGATGCATAAAGTTTGTATAGGACTTTCATATACACTATGTAAATGTTTTGCAACAATGCTGAGATACAATGGAATATAGAGATCATCAATCTCGATCACATCATCAGGGCCGTAGCCAGAATTTACTGAGGGGTGGTTCGCCTTCACTCCAAAAGGGCACATCAGGGGGTTCGCTGTATGTGAAAAGGGGCAAGTAGGGGGTTCAATTCAGTTTGAAAAGGGCATTTATATGAGAAAAAGATATATTTCCGAAAGGGGTGTTCGCCTGAACCCAGAACGCACCCCCCCCCCCCCCCCCCCAGCTACGGGCCTGGGGCCTTATTCACGAACGTCACTTAAGTTACGGGCTTCTTACTCATTTGCGGGGTCGTTAAGAGCGATTTGCGAGAATGTTACGTGTGCACTAAGTGGTATTCACAAAACCACACTTAAATGCCTCTTAAAATTACGAACCACTTACAGTTACGGGCCTCTTTAAATCTGACGGTGGTGGGTAAATAAGTTAATATATTCCTATCATGGAACCTGAGAACAGCCTTCGTTTCCACTAAAAATGTTATCAAACCACCTCACCATGTCCTTTGTGTAAGAAAGACTCAGGTCACGCATGAAAATTGGTTTGCGTTCTATTTTCTTTATTCTTTCGTGATTGTGGGAAGAATTTGGTATGGTGACCAATATCCGCCATTTACTGTTGTCGTGTTGTGCTTCCGTGGTGGTGAGATGTCTTGTCGACATGCCGTCATATCGCATTGTCGTGCGTTTGTGTTGTCATGTCATGTCGGAATTAATTTGTGTTGCCTTGCTGCCATACTATCGAATTTCCGGGTCACTATGATTCCACGCCGATGTGCGCTTGTCGTGTTATTGTGTCGCCCTTTTCCATGTCGTCGTGTTGACAAGCTTCTTTCAAAGATCAGGCGCATGGATATATCTGAGCATATTTGTTGGAATGTAACACGGCAATACCCCATTGCGACATCATTGTGACAAGACACGGCAACACAGCTGTACGACAACACGACAAAACGGCATGTCGGCAAGACAACACAACCCAAAACATTGGGCATAGCAGCATGTCCGTGGAAACCTCCTTCATCTCCTGTTGTACTTCAGCTCTTCGTGGAAAGTGAATGATGTCAGTGGCATGCCTGCACAAGGCACTCGACACACTTGCGACTATTCGCGACACAGAGGGTTAGCTGATACCATATAGGTCAGCATTCGCGAGTTGGAAATTGCCCATTGCATAATAGCGCAGCGTACACAGCACTTGAACACTAGCTGGTATTGCATGGGATCTTCTGGTGGGGTGTGTTATTTCACCATTAATCAGATCGATGACTTCCATAATCAAATTTCGTGGAATTCTATACCGTTGGACTAATTCAGAATCTCTATATATATCTAAATGGTTTGTCCTATCCCTAAAGACCCTTTCACGACGGAAATTTCGGCCGTTCAACATCCCTTGCAGTAGCAGAAACGCCACGTCGAAACCCGTCTAACTAGTAATGTCATCCCCTCTTACCGCTAAGAGAGGTTTAAGGGAGCTCTAGAGCTCCCGTAACATAAGATACGATTTAAGAGGATGTTACGTGTTCTGTTAAGTTAAGAGCCGTTCGTGAATACCACCACTTTCGCAAAGTTGACTCTACGTGCCGCTCAAGTGTCTCTTATGCCTCAAGAGCGCTTCGTGAATAAGGCCCCTGATCATACAGAAATATAAAGCTGAATCCTACATGAACACATGTATACATAAAGCCAAATAATATTTTGTTTTAATTTTTGGTCAGTGCACATGCCATTCTAAACCATAGGCAACAACATTTTATTTCTTTTTTTCACAAAATTTCCAACAAAGTTATCTCCCTTAATTATCGCAAGAGTTACCAACCTTGTCTGTTAGGTGTTGGAACAAACTTTAAAAAGTGGTGTCACCACATCACTTTCGGGGTTTATCCAGAAACAGAAACTTTTTATAGCCTTATAGTGGAAATGATGTGATGAAGGGGAATAGAGTGGTCTAGGATATTATACACAACTTAGTTATCGGTTGCACTAATAACAATATGAAAATTGGACTGTATCAGTCCCAGAGTGCATTCATTTGAGTACAACTAAGGAAGACAGATTACAGTTCGTTACCAACTGAGCAGCTGCGGTCAGAAGCTTCTATATTATTTGCCATTTTGCAGTTCTGTAAAACAAAAGAAAAACACATTATTATTAGTTGAATATGTTTATGCTGAAAATGGTTTCTAAAAATTGTGAATTGGAGATTGATTCAGAAAATAATCTTGTGAAAATGAATATACACCAGTATGCAGACATACCTGTCTCCCCATCACAGAGAAACTTCAAAATTGTTTACATGCAACAAATCTATGATACAAAGCATTTACTATTTTAAGAGCTCATCAAATACTGATTATTGCAATATGTGTTAAAAGCTGACAAAAATGAACTTACTTTCATTGGGTACAAATTTGAGGGCATGACTGAATATTCAGAAACGTGATTGTCCCTCTTTCGGTCCATCCCCCAAATGTTCATGCCCTAAACCATTCCCACATTTACCACACAGGACCTGCAAGGAGGGCAAAAGTCATAAAATACCATTAATCTGTCTGTTAGTCTGAGCTTCCTCCGACATTTCCACTAAAATGATGCTTAATTTTTTTTGACTGACTACCCAGCTACAGGGATGTGGTGGAAGAGTTTGAGGAAGTTTGGAAAATCTGTTTGCCTGCGCAAGCTATATGTATATTCTCTGACAATAAATGTACATGACATATATGATCATAATTCATTATTACGCTAAGTTAGAGCTCAGAATTTTTCTTGTATGATATTAAATAATTGCATCACAAATGGTTACTAATAGTGAGCAGCAACACCATGAAGGATCTTCTTACATGTCATGTATGTGCGAGAGTCACACATAAGCCCAGTCACAGAGCAACTGGGTAGATGTTGACAAATCGAATTCTAAAATGACAGCTAAAGGTATGGTATGATGAAGATCAAGAATTACTTTTTACCTACGCATCTTCTAGACTTTGTCGCCCAAATTGGCTAATGCAATTATGTCACACCGTACAAGTAATGTGTTCTTGTACCTTAATCGCAGTAGCTGTCTCTGGTTTTTTTGACACACTATCTGGTTTGATGGTCTCCGTGAAGGCAGGCCATGGGGATGAGTGTTCAAACTTGGTTCTACTGTGGAACAACTCATGCCCACATTGCGAACACACGTATATACCTGAAATTGCAATAGAAATATACAATCTATTAAAGATGTAATCAGCCTCAAAATGGATGGATTTTGTAACCTCTCCCCTGTGCGCTTTTTCAGCAGGGAAGATTACCAAAGCATCATATGTATTATATTTGACGATAGTGGGATCGTCATATACAACGAATGCAAGAATATCTCGTCAGAGAAATTTGTAACTCTGTCCGCTTCGACGGCTTTTCTGTCTCGCCATTGAGTGTGTGTTGTACGCGGAGAGGAAAATGACGTCACTGCGTGACGTATGAGTGACGTAGCGACGCTTACGAATTTGAATGCTGCACAGCTGCAGCCATGGGATAACGTCATGGCTCGTGCCCACGGTTCGGTGATGTCGCATAGCGTACGTTGGTAGAATGCACCATACGTGTATACGCTTGTTGACACGGCCGTGGTAAAATAAACGGCATGCCATGCTGTTTATTTTTGGAGATCAACTCCTTCTATTTTCTCGTGAATGGTGGAAACAAGTTTAGTTTTTTGTGGTCAAATGTGTTTCATTTTGTACCTGTTGTAACATATGTCACTTTCGCCGAGTTTGAGAGACATCGATTTCAGCCCAGATTTGAGGCTGATTACATCTTTAACTGTGGAGTTTTATATAAATAACATTATATCATGGGATATCTTCGAGTTTTAAAACATTTCAATGGTCAGTTCAAAGTTTCAAAAAGAAATCGTTTTCAAGAGAACACCTTCTTTAAATGAAATGATCCACATTCTAAATTAAGAATACTAGCATAAAACCCATCATCCTTGATGAGGATTTGCCCTTTTTAACCCTCCTCTACCCTCTGGGATCTGTGACAGACATGGCAACAGATAGTATGTCCCAGCTCCAGTGAATGCAAAATGCCCTTTTATTTGATTTTTTCACGGTTTTAAATCACTCTCCCTTTTTGACCCATAATGGAAAAGTTGTTGTACCTTCCAACAAAAAAAGTTCCCAAAAAGGGTTTGGTGCCGAAGGGTATTGTCGTCGTCATGTACGTCTGTCCGTCCGTCCGTCACACCTTTCTCGTTACCAAGATATGTTCAGAACGACTTACCCTAGGCACACCAAACTTGCAGTGCACATCCGTATGCGCGTGACGCAGAACCCAGTGCTTCGGATTTGAAAAATCCAGAAGAGCTAAAAATCGCTCTTCTAATTTTGTCAAGAAGAGCGATCACTCCTCTAAAAAAAACCCTTCTAAAAACTTTTAGAAGAGCTATTTACGAGAATGGGGATATAACTAGCAATTCCCATTTTGTGATTCTTCTTGCAAGAAAAGTATTATTTTCAAACTTCTTAACATTATGAAATGCGACATCAATATTATCTGACAATCATTCATGTATGAAATGTTGATAATAAACGTAAGCGAAACCAGTTATCCCTGATGTGTTTCATTGTTATCCCTTTATTTCTTTCTGTGCCTTTCCTCGGATTCTGCGATGTTTGAGAATTTTGTCAATGTTTTGCGCAGTTTGCGCCAAACTTCTGTTACGGTACCATGCCGTTTTCGGCCGTATACGATAGAACACCACCAGTGTTCCGCCTTTTAAATGTTTCTAGTCTAACTGTTGGTGGAAGTTTTGTAGCCATTTCGCTTATTCGCGGCCACAATCGATCAAACAAATCCCAAAATCAGACGAGCGCGCCAACAACAATATGTCCGTCCACACATCCACACACAGCTGTATCCGCCGCTGTGATTGGTCAGTATTACACACAGCTGTAGAAATTTAACCAATTATAAGCGAGGACGTTTCGGTCCTCGGTTAAATCCGAACCAAGTTTAACTCCTTTGCCAGAAGAGCTCGCACACTTCCGGATTTTCGTCATCGAAACGTATTGCGTTTTCATGGAAAGTTATTAGAGGTACCGTAAATAAAGATTATTCCATACGATAAATTCAAGAAGCGCGAAAAAAAGAGCCTCTAAATTTTGATTCAGGCGCGCGATTGAGCGCTTTCGCTCTCGCGCTTCTTAAATCCTAAGCACTGAGAACCCTATTGAATCTGGACCTGATTGGTTGGAAACTTTGGCGGCCATCTTTAATTTATGCGAAACCATCACAGCTTTCTCGTTACCAAGATATCTTTAGAACGACTTACCCTAGGCACACCAAACTTGCACTGCACATCCATATGCTCATGACCCAGAACCCTATTGAATCTGGACCTGATTGGTTGGAAACTTTGGCGGCCATATTTAATTTATGCGAAATCATTAATCTTGTGTATCTTAGGTACCATTTCACTGTTCCGTGTGTGAACTTGGTATAGATCATCGATGCATCAAGAAACTTCAAAGGAATGACAAAACCAGTTTCCCTGATTCGGTGGAAACCTTGGCGGCCATCTTTAATTTATGCAAAATCTTTAATGATATATATCTTTGATACCATTCAAGTGTTCTATACGAAACTTGGTATACAGCATCGATGTATCAAGAGACCTGCAATGTATAACCACATCAGTTCCTCTGAGTGGCAGGAAGGATAGGCGGCCATCTTTAATTTATGCGAAATCATTAATGATCTCTATCTCTGATACCGTTCGAGTGCTCGATGTAAATTTGGCATATATCATCCATGCATCAATAGACTTACGATAAATGGCAGTTCTGGTGTTTCTGATTGGGCGGAAACCTTGGTGGCCATCTTTAATTTATGCAAAATCTTTGATGATGTATATCTTTGATACCATTTCAGTGTTCTATATGAAACTTGGTATACAGCATCCATGTATCAAGACACTTGCAATGAATAACCACATCAGTTTCTCTGAGTGGTGGGAAGGATGGGCGGCCATCTTTAATTTATGCGAAATCATTAATGATCTCTATCTCTGATCATTTTCAAATGCTCTATGACAAAATTTGGTATACATCATCGATGCATCAACAGACTTATGTAATGAATACCGACTTCTCTGATTGGACATAAACCTTAGAGGCCATTTCTAATGGCAAATTTTTTCATAATCTGTATATTTGTCACTTGACTGCTTGGTGTTCCTGAAGTCTTGCTTCAAATTGAATACATTATGAATGGCTGGCGCCCAGAGCCGAGGGGTTTTCAGATGCACAGCTTCGTATTTCATTTCACTTTCATCAATGCCAGTGACCCCACAGCTATCCTGACAAAGTTTCACGACATTATCAAAAATATTCTCTGTGATATTGCAATTATGTGCATTATTTTTCCGTGTTGTTGCAATAATTACTCACCACTGTTGTACCAGTATGTAATAATACAGGTTCCATTATACCAACAGAAAAACTAGCAAAATATGCCAGCTTGAAAATGTGGCAGTATAAAAAAAATATCCAAAGTGGGCAGTGGGTATTATATCCCAGTTGGTATATGTAGGCCTATCCCAGTTACTAGTCCTTATTCCTGACCTGTTGAGTGTTGAGGCAACAAGAATTAGTGTTGTTTGGTTTGCCCTTATCAAAACGCCAATACAAAATAGTTTTTAGGAAGTGAAACGTAATTGTTAGCAGCTTAGGAAGGAAATGACGGAAACTGGCTACAGCATGATCCGAACCAATCAGTTGACAGTTCAGCCAGGATGATGATGGTTCTCAAAATTTGTCATAAATTTACGGACTTAATTTGCTCCCATATAAACATACCTACCCCTATCAAAGTGGTCTCTATATGTTTCCTCGTTTGTCCAACTACAAAAAGACATTATAGGAACTTTCTAGAGAGCGAAAAATAAGGACACACGAGTTACAACTTATATAACAGAGGAGAGCCTGATCAGGGGCATCAACTCTTAGAACGTCCACGAGCAGAACGTCCAGGGTGCATTCCACACCTAAATGATGTGCGGCTAAAAGCAATGTTATTTCTCTCGGTTGAAGCATGAATAAGAGAGAAATTGCTTTCTCTGGTTGGTGTAATGTGTTTATGTAATCAATTGTTTTGTTTAACAATTGGGCTTGACCTCAGGGCGGTGTTTCCCGCCCTGGGATATCTATTAAGCTAAGGAGTTGAAATGAAGTTTCCATTCAGCACGACTGACTGGGACCGTGCTGGTAAATTTTTCTCTCCTACGAAACAACAATGGATATTACAACTGTGGCTGATATTTCTACGACTTTGAACTACATATATTCAGCGTACGGTCCGAGCAGTATTACCAAATATGGAGTTATGTGTTGATTATTGGTGATTTGTTTATTTCATAAACAAATGGAACCGGGTACCAGACAGAAGGCATTGGTTCGGGTCTTTGGCCATGAACAGATGTAAAATCTTTAACAAAAACCCTGTAAAAGTATATATTTCCTAATTGGGCACACTCATGCCAGTATTTCAGGAGACAATTCAGCTATTGAAACTGAAAATGAAAGAGGTGCAATCTTCCTTAAACCTTCTTCAACTTTTCTGAAAATCTCCATAAAATGTATGGAAATGTATCAAATTCGACCCACAACCTAGAGAAAACGTACAAAATGATTTTCTTTTTATGCATGTTAAAGTGTTTTCCGCACAACGGACAATTTAAAATGACAAACAGGAGGTCGACCTACTCGTTTTTTTGAAGAAAAAAATGTCCTAAAGTCAAAAAGGTATCTACAGATGCCGTGACTAGCAATAAAGAAAATGATTCCTTGGAAGCTCCTCCTATTACCCTCGCAAAAGTTCGTAGAAATCTTTATGCAGCGACTCTCAAGCAGAAAGACTAGGCCTAAAGCAGTAGACATATGGAAACGTGTTGGAACTGATGGCAAGCCCATCAAGAAAAAACGAATGACATCAGTCACAAGAAAAAGGACTCCACTAAAGGAAACGAGAAAGTCACAAAGTGCTTCGCGCCTCTTCTTGAGGTGGAAGAAAAGTGTGGTTCAGAAGTTAACGATATTGACACTGCAGTGAAACCGACAATGAAAGTGTAAATACCAAGCCAAATGATCAGAAGTCCGTTTCTGATCATTCTGAAAGTGTTTACATCACATCGACTCCGGTCCAGATGATTCAGAGAGATGTTACCTCACCTGAATTAGACAGTACAGACTTAACGCATACCAATTATGTATCAAATCGAGATACACCTATGCAATCTGGTGATTACGAATATTCAACAGACTTTGGATGACAGAAGACTTTCCACCGTCATGGCATAATACCATTATTATACCAGTACCAAAGTTTGGCCGTAACCATACAGACCCTGGTAATTATCGTCCGATTTCACTGACTAGCTGTGTTTGTGAAACAATGGAACGCATGATAAATGATCGCCCTCAACGATCGCGGCCTGCGACCGAAAGAAGATCACCTTGTGGATCTATGGAAAACTTTTGAAAGGGTCTGTTGAAGATTTCTGTCCCTTCGTTAGTTCGTCAGGACAACGGTTTGTGCCCCATTTTGATCATCTGCTTGAATGCGTTGATGAGATTCTCTCTCGTTTTCATTCGGATGGGCATGACCCATGCGTACTGCAATGGAATATCGATGTTATATACCGATTGCCATTGTTGTTGTGTTTAGCAAATTAAACGCGTCTAGTCCGTCATTCATAATTCAGCCGTCGCCCATTATAGAATATCCGCGTCCATAATCCAAAGACCTATTCCATATTCCAAGACAATCATAGTATACATAAACATAGGCTAGTGTCCTACAAGAGAGAAGCGGTCAACAGTTTTCAATGATGCCGACAAGACATCATGATGTATATTAGATATTCATGTCGGAAGCTTCCACACACCCTCCACGCATCATGACGTCACACGTTGGACAGCACCCCAACACGAGAGCTTCACTACGACACCAAGCACACTACTTTTGGACACTGGTCGGTCCATAGATGATCCAAATGCTTCCATGCACATCCGTGGATGCCCTTTCTCTGTGCGTTCTCTGACACTGATGACGTCATTTCCGGTAAAAACCACAAAAATCGTATGAACACCACGCGAGCTTCAAGACGAGACCCTGGACGACCCATTGGGACCATGGATGGCCCATAGATCATCCAAACACCCCCGCTGTGTACCTCAATATGCCATCTTTCGTCTGCGCATGTGCTCCATAACGTCACTTTTGGTTAAAAGCCACGCCAATTGTAGTCTACATCACGAGAGCTTCAAGACGAAAACCTGAATACTAAATTTGGACCCTGGACGGCCCCTAGATCGTCAAAATACTCCACTGCGCACCCCAAAAATGCCATCTTTTTTAAATACTCCTCGACTGCGCATGCGCACAATGAGATCATTTCCAGTAATAACCACACTAATCTTTCTCCACACGACGCACGATCATTGGGGCAAAGGATTATCCACGTCTCGACCAAAATGTCACAACAGACATTCCTAGTGAGTGCAAATGCGCACGATGACGTCGCCCACCACGGTCCGAGACCCCTCTACACCCGGGCACACTTGCATGAAACTTCGTAAGTTACGGTCACCTTTAGACTTACGACGAAGTTTACGATCAACTTTACGATGGGCTTACACGGCTTTCACGAACGTCATCGTAGTGGTCACCGTAAATCTCCACCTTACGTAGGCTACGAATTTCGTAATACGCGCCACAACAGGCTGAACAACAACAACAACAGCATGTGCTCGTAAAAGGTCGATGCTGCGGAATGGTTGAGATCGGCCCTAAGTTGGTTTCCCCCGCTCACTATGACTTTGTTAATCGGTAAAAGCATTGAAGATGAAACGGTGTGCCGTTTATCTGGATCTACAGGGAAATTCATCACTATTTAAATATAGAGAACCCAACTACCATCTCTGCAAGCAGCGGGTTTCGACAACACATTTCTCGACTGTCTGTTTTTTTTATCAGCTGAACGGATCTCGGAACACGCAGTCATAGGTGAGTCAATTATATTATGATGAAGTATTATACGGTCAGTGTTGAACCTGAAAGTGTTGGGCGGGCTGGGGGTAGGGATAGTTCAACAAGCTTAACCCTATACTTACATTTAAAAAAGATTATATAATTAAATGTCAGTAGGGTTCAGCTTGTTGAATTAGGGGAGGCGGTGATACTTAATATCATTCTTGCTGTCTGTTGCAGCCTCCTATATTGTTGAGTCCTCCCTATAGTTTCCTATATTTTACTCAAAACTTCCTCGCTTCACTCGGCAAATATGAAAACGTTTAAATCTCTCTATGCTGAATCAAACAACAGAACAGGTGACCTGAAACACCACCACTATGACCGCATTCAGTGAAAGTAATTTTATTGAACACCAGAAAACTACCGAGTTTGGAATGAAGTAATTTGATTGAACTCCAGAAAACTACCGAGTTTGGAACATGAGTTGTACAGTGTAGCACAGACCTGTCTTACACTCCTTTATTTCTTATATTTTCCTATAATTTATTCAGAAAATTCCTATATTTCTCCTATATTTTTGCAAATTTCCTCCTATATTTTCACTGTGAGCCACTTGCAGGCCTGTAAGGGGGTTGTACTGGTAACATGGTTTTAAATTTATAACAGGATTGTTGTCATTTGACGCAGAACTTGTGAAATAGTTTTGTAGAATAGGTTGGGGAAAATACCTTGATTGAGGAATTATATACTCGTTGATCGTGGTATAGGGGTTTACCTCGAGAGTTTATATATATATTTATGGGAAATGCATGCAACCATTCACAAACAGCTCATAAGACTTGGATCTGTTACAACATCGATGGCTTTTATTCTTTACTTAATTTCACAGAAACCCATGGCGTCTTTTCATGCGACTATTCGTTCGAATCAACTACTTTATATTTCCAAGATAAAAACATTTTAAAATGCTATATTTAAAAACAGAATGTGCAGTGCAAACAAAATCTGTATATGATGGCAAGGTTTATCCCATCATGCCCATTGACTGATGAAGAAATTAGATTAAATTCATTTTTGTCCACTGCATTGCACAATCTCCTAGCAGGCACAGACATATAAAGCCATAAGCGTCAGAATAACCAGAGCAGAGGTCTGTTTTTGAAGTGCACATGCTATTACAGATTACACGGTGTCTGAATTATGCTATTACAGATTACACGGTGTCTGAATTAAACTAGATTTATTATTATTATTAACTAGGCATTGCCTCTTGCATCCTGCAGTTTGCACATAAACTTGAGATGGAAGTATGCCATTTTCATTCACATAATAATATAAGCTTATCATTTGAATTCATTAAAATGTCTAATTGGAATGATTAGTCACATAAAATGAAGCAAATAAGTTGCTGTGAAAATCATGGAACAGTGAGGCCACAGATGATGTTGATAGACACATGCCCTCTTGGATGTCTGAATGTCCGCATTTTCCATAAATATATAAAAAACTGAAGTTGACATAGCCCAATACACCCATTGAGATATAATACCCCGATCAAGGTATAATACCTCAATCAAGAAATTTTTCCCAACCAGTAGATGTTTAAAAAACATTTGTGAATTTTGTCATCAAAATTATCATCAATTATGTACTGTAGGCTTACAGGTCCTTTCCTGTAATAGTAGGAATATTTGATCCATATTATCATATTTACATTAGTTATCAATCGTTGAAAAACCCTTCCCCTCCTCATGAGAACGAACTGGAGCTCACACGATGAGTGCCAGTGCACCTGTGACCGCCAGCAGTCCAAGATAGCATCGTTCAAGCATTAATGTGGAAAGGGCAGATTTATCCAACACAGCCTAAGTATGTTTAACACCATTCATGCCTTGAGGCGCATGAAGTACATTCATAAAATTGACATAAAACGGTATTATATTCTAGACACTGGTTCATATGTAAGGTTATTAATTTACATTTTCAGTTATTTCCTTGCATCCCAAGTTTTCTCTCCTCAAATTCAATTAAGTATTAATTTCATGGAAGCCAAGCCATAAGGTTGACCAAAAAAATTTGAAAGTGAATAGCCATTCATGATTCACTCCTGTTTACAAATTGACATGCTAAAATCTTATCAAATTTTAGTTATAAAATACTCTGCTAACAGAATGCATACATAATGTGGTAAAATCCAATCTTCCGAGGCTAAGGCCATCCACAATAATATTTGTGTTTTAAATATTGGGTAGGTAAGCAGGAATTGTATTTTTTTCTTTCTTTTATTTTTTATTTATTTTGTTAATTTTTGACTTTATTGTTCACAATTTCATGGAGTACTAATGAATAATATAGAAATAAAATAAAATGTCCACACAAATTTTTTTTTAACTGCAAAATGTATGGGTAAGTAGGGTTACTAGAAACAATATTATTGTGGATGGCCTAACTATGCCATGTTTGCACTAGAATAGGCTATCTTGCATCTGGTCAACTTCATGCATACATGTTTATCGAAGAGTAATGTTTGCATATATCTCTCTTCTAATTATACCCTCCCCCCAGTAATGTTGAGAGGGAGTGATGGTGCAACTGGGCAACAATGCGGATTTGATATTTTTGAAACATCAAAAAATGTCTTTACAGGATCATGGGAAGTTGTTGACTGCCTCGCTCTTGCAGGAAGCCTTTGTTTATATGTATAGTATGATTTTTTTTTAATTTGGTGCTAAATGCTGAACTGTGAGATAGGTCATTGGATTACGCTTGTAATTTCCTTTTTCTTCACCGTGAAAAGTCAAGTTTCACCTAAGTGAAAGTGGACTAAGTGATCATTTTACTTTTATTTTTCAGGTGGTTTAAACTGGAAATCGATTGAATATTCTGAGATTTTGTTCAGTGAGAGAAAAACCTAAAATTTGATCCTGGTACAATGTAAGTACATACATGCACAAAGTATGTTCTTGTGGCAGTTGACAATCAGCCTTTCCGCCATTGGCATAATAGCAATGAGCAGACTCGGAACATGTGAGCCGCTCCTGGCAGCAATATGTGCATAGTGAAATCCCATTTGTCACTATGCTGTAATATGGGAAAGTATTTTTAACTACATGTATTAGTAATTGGCATATTCCCACATATATTAAAAAAGCACAGGGACCAATGAGATTTTACAACCCGCAGATTGCTTCGAGAAAAGGCTGACTAAATTATCACCTTATGCTGGAGTTGCTCTTATTCCAGTTTACAAGATACCATTGTAGTTGAATAGGAGACACAGTCTGGGTCATACACCTGGTAAAATGAATTACATGTAGAAGCCAGCCTACCGAATATGAGTCGCCCATTTCTCAAAGGGGCCCTCGGTGGCCGAGTTGTCTAAGGTGCTTTGCTGGGGACGGTTAGCCTTGCACCGCTGAACCGGCATGGGTTCAAGTTCAGTTGGTCCATCCATGTGTGGATGTTTGTCAGTCACTTGCCGATGGGCGGTGGTTCTCTTCTGGTACTCTGGCTTCCTCCACCAACCAAATTGACCATCTCCATATGAGTGAAACCAAGTTGATTGTGACATTAAGCCAAATTCCCCTTACAAACATTTCTCAATCTGACACACATTTTCTCTAATTAGTTGGGTCAAAGTATGTTCACTAATTATGATTTTCGGTTTCTACCATATTCTAGAGCAATTATCAGATTATGCTCATGATAATAAATTTACATGGTCGCCATATGGTCCACCAATCAGGGGACTTTCGAATGTGATCGACACAGATCCATTTTGTCACTTTCTCAGATCACTGTACATTAGTTTCTCATCACCATGTCTCATTAAATTCACATGTCATTGTGGTTCCCCAACCATACCCGTATTGAAATTTTAGTAGAGTCAATCATTAA
Organism: Hanleya hanleyi; assembly: GCA_036873755.1. Taxonomy (NCBI): domain Eukaryota; kingdom Metazoa; phylum Mollusca; class Polyplacophora; order Lepidopleurida; family Hanleyidae; genus Hanleya; species Hanleya hanleyi. The sequence continues at coordinate 46,333 of JAVTVY010024582.1, forward strand.
CCCAAATATCATTGAAGCAGTTCAGTTCATTATTCCAATTACACTCTAACACTAAACCTTCAATTTTGTTTCTTTTTTCAGAGCAAGCGACATCATTGTTCTTTGTGACAGGACATTGACAGATAGCAACTTCTGACCTGCTGATGTTGGTTGCAAATTTCTTGAACTTGGATGTCGACCGATATTGATATTGTGAATTATAGAACATGAGTGCCCTGCATTATTCCATGGATGTGTGAAACGAGGACATGAAATGGTCACCCACCAGCTTCAACGTGATGAGAATTACTATCAAAAACTTCAAATGAGGTCTCATCACTGTACATGTATATAGCTGAAAGATTTTTGAATGCAACATTAAACCTTAATTCTCTCTCTCTATCTGCGCTCTCCGGATATGGACATCTAATTCAAAACCATCAGAGGGGATGAAATTTACAACACATAATGGCTGACAATTTGTGACAAAGTTATTTCAAATATTGAGTTTAGGTCAGTGAAGCAATAAAAACTAGAGGTTCCGCTTTGACCCTTGGGTTGCCGCTCCGGCATGAAGCCTATGCTGGTTGTTTTTTTAATCAAAAACATACGTCTCCCCCAACCTCCCACCTTGCGTTGAGTGGGCACATTATTTAAGGGAAAGTGCTATAAAATTAATGTAGAAATAAGTGTCAAGTAGTTCTCCTGATATCTTGCCGACAAGGTCTGTATATATGCTATTTGTAGTAGAGTAACTCATCCTGCAAAAATGGCCATTGTCAATGATTCCCAGCAGCAGTCTACATCACTGAAACTCCTTCATCAGTATCCATGCATTGCTAAGAGTGGTCACCACACTAAGGAAACGGGCTCAGCCATACCAGTTACCAGTCCCCCAATAGCAGGATTAGCAGTGATTTCAATTTTGGTGCTCCACAGCAGCAGTATCCCTTGACAGGATGAACGAGACCAGTGCCTCATCTGTAATCTTATAATGTACACTAGCTTTTTTTTACGCATTTCGATGATTTTATTACAGTTATGGCCCTTTATCTCATCAGTCAAATTCTGAATACTTTCTTGTCCTGACCATATCTCGCTCACTATTTGATGAACATCTTCGAAGCTTACATGCAAGATGCTTAGTACCATACAGATGTGCAGTCAGATGTTCTTTACATGTTTCAATGGTTTTTCACAGAGTTATGTCCCTTCATCCGGTCAGTAATTTTTTGTCCAGACCATAGCTCACTACACCTTGTAGATGTACACTGTCAGGTTTTCACGTGTTTGAATGACTTTCCACAGAGTTGTCTCCCTTTATCACATCAGTCAATAAGTTCCTGTTTGAACCAGATCTTGGTTGATATTTGACGGAAAACTTCGAAGCTTACATGGAAGATGCCTGTAGTACTGTACAGATGTGAATGCCAGGTTATACACGTTTCAATGATTATTCAGGAGTTGTGGGTAAGTTGTGGGTAATTGTAAGCAAATCGAGTCAACTAGGTTGCTACATGTCAGGACCCCATTTTGTTAACTCGTGTTAAGAAGTTCAGTAGCTTCACGAAAAAAAACATTGATGCTTGGATGAAATATTAATTCCACTGCTATAATTTCTTTTAGTGTGTCTCAAAGGCAGAAAAAATGATCTGACCAGACAACTTCAATAAGAATTTTCCATAAAAACTAAAAACTGTCCCTCATCTTACTCAACACCAAAGATTATCCTATCAATTTCTGCTAGTGTTGCAGATATGCTCTTTTAACCACCAGTTTTAGAAGGACACGTCTTGAATAAAAAGTTCAAAAGCATTTTGGTTCAGCTGGCTGTAACCAGATGAACACAACAGTGAATCGACAGTGAAATAACAGTAATTTGTACATTTGAAGGGTTGAAAATTTTGGTAGTCATTTAAACTGCCAAATTTTCAAAATCAAGCAGTTAATAAGTTTATCAGCACTAAATTGTGAACCTTGAAGTACCTACCCAGAATGCATCATTATGACACAGCTGAAATTTATTTTTGAAAGTTTTGTCCGTGGAATTGCACAATATCTCAATAACAAAAAATCATGGCAAGTTGAAATTTCGTGCATTTCATTTTGATGCAGTAGCATGCAAAAGTAACTAATCTACATTATCTCTATAAATTAGAATCTGTTACTTTCCTGATATTTGCTCAGCAGTAAGAGAATAGATCAAGGACTGGTTGGCCCGATGTCTGGTTACTGTGATGATAAAAATATCACGTCTGCCATCAACAGGGATCTTCAGTGAGGAAAATGTTATAAAAGTGGCACTGGAACAGTTCTCTCACATGTGGTCACGATTGTGATTATGACTGACATATTGCATATGTAAAACCCTGATCATTATGAAAGAGCATTTGCCATTAACTTTATCCATTTTTGGTACGGCCTATATTAAAAACAAACAAATCTTACCTTGACACTGTTTGACAAAAAAAAAAGGCAAAATTCCATTTCGGCAGCTAGCATGTCAGTTTTGAAGAGATGGAATCTGTTCTTCAGATAGATTAATAAAGTCTGGTTGGCAGACTGATTGGCTGGCTGCTTTGCTGGTGTCAACAGTCTACATTCAATTTTCGTGGTAAAGTTTTGTGATCACAACCAACACTTTCTCTTTTGATGTTGAAGCTTAAATGTCAGAGTTTTCTGAAACTTTGCAGGCAAGTACCGTTATTTCAAAGTTTTCTGAACAGAACAGACAAGTACTATCTTGATATTAAAGGTGAAATGCAATGGTTTTCATATTTTCCTTTTTATATTGTTCATGGGCCATTTAATGTTTGAAATATCAGCCTATTACTACGTCTTTTGCTTTGTTTGAAGTAGTATGTCTCCTGGTAGCTTTTGAAAAGTGCTTTGATACCGTATCTTAAGCTCGGCCGATTTCAGCAATGAAATCCGCATTGCCTATCTGCCTTTGTTTGATGCTGGTTTGTGACGTCACATCAGACAACCTGGCCGGTCATCAATACTTGTAATGTTCAATCTCTGGGTAGCTGGTTTGACGTGATGTCACAATCAAGGAAAGATAAGCGACGACGTTTCTGAATTCTGAAATCTGAATCAGCTGAGCTAGGGGTACCAACTTCAACAAAGATTCTGGCAAACAACATAATTTGAATTAATCCCAGTGAAGTAGATATACTGGTATTTCTAATATTATTCAACCTATATTAAATGCAAAACAGAGAATTAAAAAACCTTTGCATTTGACATTTAAAGTTTTAGATAGATGTATGCATGATCAGAATTTCATCCACTCTTTGATTCACTTGTTCATCTGTCTATTTTGTTCAATTTGTTGTTATTTAAAATGTCCAGTTTGAGATAAATGCCAAAAAGTTATTCCTCATGGATATCGCTAGATGGTGTTATCAAATATCACAAGTATACCAAAACTGATCCATACATGATTTGCTTGAGCAATTTTGATTTCTAGAGCAGCATTCTCAAAGGGTATTTTCATACAACGTTCTGTAAACTTTGATTTCCTGTGCAGCATTCCGAGTCAGTGTTTTGTTATTTTTTTTTCAGGCTTGTTCTCAGTTTCAGATAACTTTTCTACATAGGCCTACTCGGTTCAAACAATATTTTATATTTCGTATACCATGCCTGAACATATCCCTTACCAACCATCTATATTGTCTATGGATATATCAACATCAATGTCATTAATTTGCCTCTAAAACGTATCATTCCTCAACCATGCAGCCATCAAGATTGTAAAAGAAAAACAGAGGAATGATCTAGTCTCAGGCCCGTAGCCAGGTGGGTTATTTTGGGTTCGGGAAAACCCCCCTTTCGGAAATATTATATATATTTCTCAAATAAATGCCCTTTTCAAACTGAAGCGAACCCCCAGGCCCTATTTGCCCTTTTCTCCATACAGCGAACCCCGTGATGTGCCCTTTTGGAGTGAAGGCGAATCCTGGCTACGGCCCTGAGTCTAGCCAAGTTGAGATGGCTTCGTTCGTTCCTAGGAAAGCCATGTCAACTTTGCTAGATCTATGAGTCTACTTCATGTAAATAAAAACCATTTCCACCACTGTAATAAAATCAGCATTTAAATAAGAATCATAATTTGAATGAATAGAAGAGCGTTACTTTATAGGATAGGCCTTCTGATTCTTCTGTATTTTTCACCCAGATCTATTATGCTGGAACCCCCTCCCCCCCCCCACCACACTTCCGCCCGGCTTACAAAGGGTCCATTTATCGTTACAAGGAAATGAACTCCACCAAGATATACCGCACCACAGACGTTTCTGTGAAATGCGAACTAATTATTCTGAATTTATCACAATATGATGCTTGGATATGCGATTTTCCAACGCTGTTCGGCTGGCTAATTAGCTTAAATTTAGAAACAAATTATTACGAAAAAACGTACGTTATCTTCCCACTCCCGTACGGCGTATGTCGTGCATCGCTAAGTTCTAGAGCAATGAAGCCTCGTTTGTTGATAATTGATACGAGATTGGTCAACTAAATGAATAAGCTTGATTTTGAGATGTATTTTATGCATACTATTTACAGTTCAGACGATAAACTGAGAGCATTTATTACCGTAAAAGCGCCTTGCTTTTCCGGTCTCCCGCCATGCCGCCAAAAGTCACGTGTGTAAACAATGAGACTTACGATGAAAATTTCGACTTACGACAGCTCGGGGGTCACCTTAAATTTAAGGTGAACTTTACGGTCACCTTAGAGTTACGAAGTTTCATGAAAGCGGACTTTACGCTAAGGTGGACCTAAAGGTGACCTTAAGAGACTTACGATGAAAACACGTCGTACGAAGTTTCATGCATTGCCGATTTGCAAAAAATTCGGAATCGAAACTCCAAAAATCCGGAAGCGGACTCCAAAATTAGAAGTATCGTGACAAGTTTAATTAAGACTAATTACTGTCCTTACAAACGACAAGAATTATTTTATTCTTCAGACAGTTCAGTATTCTAAGTGAGAATTGGTAGTATTCTCATGAAAGAAAAATAATTGATCCAGAGATCCGATTTTAGGTTGAAGTCCGAGTTTTTATACATACACTTCTCGAGCCGTTTATTTTTGGCGCGTAGCATTGAGAGGTTGGGGGAAGTCGCGGGAAGAGAGAGAGAGCAGACGCTAATTCAAAACAACTAAAATGATATTCTTGTCATTGAACAACAACATGATTCGTCGGTCGGTACATCCAAAACAGACACAATAACAACAGACTCTACCATCCGCCTGAGTGATGATACTGAATGAATTTCCCCTGCAAGAATAGCGCCAAATTTCGCTGTTTCAAAAGTTGTTGGCGGGTGTTCGTTGTACTTCTGTTCAGTTCTGGTTCAACCAGTATGTCGTAAATGGATGCTTTTAATTATACACTTGGTAGTCTGACAAACGTTTGGGCAACACTGTTACTGCCATTTGATGATGACGTGTGAATCATGTGTCCGAATACCCTACCCCAAAGGCCGCTGATGTGCGTCCGACGACATTCGACAACAACAACACATCTGGTAAGATTGTTCACTGTGATGTTCCGTGGTTGTCTTTCATGTTACTCATTGAAGTTCAAAAAACAACCAAGTTTAATTAAACCTGTGACTGTGTTTGTTAAGTTGAAAAATGTAAAACCACCACCTGAACATGCTCGTTCGTTCCTGACATTTCCACAACAAATTCTGCTCAAAAGAGGACACTGTACAACTATGGCATGTGTGGCAACTTCACCAAGAAATTCAGAAAAGCAAAATTGTGATCCTTGATAAACTATTAATTTCAATAATTGTTTAATATCCAAAAGATTCATTTGTGTAAAAATTTATATCCGAAATATGGGCAAAAACGTCAAAATATTAATTTTATATTTGATTTTATTTGTTTGCATTTTATTTTCAGGTAGGCCTATATCGGTGTACTGATTGTGGAACTGATATTGGGGAATTTCGGAAGAACAGCATGAAGAGGCACACTGGACACCCCTGCCCAGGTTGGAGTTGTGACACAAGACATACTGTCGATCCATAATTTTCAAAGAAGTAGCACTGTGCTGGAATTTACTGGAAAAAAACACGTTCACAAGGCATGGATCAATCCTTTCAGTGAACCGAGTGTTGACGAAATATTATTGGATGCCTAGGTGAAAGATTTTTTTTATAAAATCGTGACATGGTTATGTCACTGAACATGCTAAAGTGTGTTAACTATTCACAATTTAAAGAAATTGATAGTCTTCCCAGATCATGAGAGAGTTTGCTCCTATTATGCATTGGAGTTTCATATATCTAATTAAATATATTGCCAGGGCCAGACAGTGCAATAAACTTTGAAAAGCCCCACACCTCCTAAGTATTTACATACCGTCTCTTGTTTAGGACTCTGGATAACAGGTAGGAAAATATACAATACCATGCTGAGTCGATTATGCCACTCAAGATTATAATAGTGATATTTCAACCTTTAAAATACCAAATTAAATATAATTCATATCACCTTCTTGTCTTGTTCTTCATATTCAAAACCTAACAAATTAACTTGTGTTTGTGATTATATGTGAGCTATCTGAGGAGCTGTGCCAGTGCATCACCCCAATATCTTCTTTCCATTCGTCCTCGTAAACCAGGCACCCAGGACTCGTGAGAGATGTTATTATACTTGGTTGGGTTACAAACTTAAATATTTGCACATTTTTGTGATTTTCGGATGTCAATCACATATGTACATGCAATATTGCAGCAACATGCTTGACTGGAATGCTGCTGCAATTTTAGCTTGTGGCGACTTGTTGCAGCAATATTGCCGCTATTGCAGCAACCTAATTTGCATAGGAAAAGATATTGCTGCAATATTGCTGCAACTAGTCACCAGAAGGCTTGTATTTTAATAAGGGCTGTGCAATATGCATAATTCTGTCATTTTTCAGTTTCCGTGTTCCACACGGAGATATTCCGTGTTCCACACGGAGATATTCCGTGTGACTCCGCATCATTCGGAGTTTTCTCCGTGTCAATATGCATATTTCAGTCATTTCTCAGTTTCCGTGTTCCTCCGTGTCATGCGGAGTTTTCTACACGTAGATTCCGTGTTGAATCGTCCCAATACTCCGCATGATTCCGCGTGGCCAATGCGGAGCCATGCGGAAATCAACTACACGGAGTTTACGCGTAGTTACGCGTAGATTCCGTGTGTCACGCGGAGATCTGATCTACGGGTAGAGCCGGGTTAGAAATGAGGAAAAATAATTTGATCGGTGATTATTATTAGAAGCTTTGCATTTGATCAGCAAATTACTTTGTCCATTACTTTGTCCATGTTAGAAGATGTCACAGTCATAAAATTCTAAGATAGTCTGCAACATCATCTCAGGCACTGAAGCTCAGTGTAGCTGCTGTCATGTTTTTCAGAGAATGTTTTGCCTGCGATACATCATGTATTAAACGAGAGATCCTGAAGGATCTTGGCGCCCACCATTGTCCGATAATTGTAAGCTAATGACAAGAGGATCTTTTTTTCCATTGTTATTAAGAACAAACGAATGAATTGTAATTTTGTTTGCATAATTTCGAATTTGAGCGAAAACGATCGAGAAAGGGACACTGGAAAACACCAAGATATTATCTTTCTAAGTTTCACGAGTTTCAAGATTTCGAGAAACTGTACTTGATGTCGGTTGTTATAGTAGGAGTGAAATGAGCAAAATTAGTCTGAAAGTAAATGTCCAGAGGATCCCTCATCTTCGTTTTGTAGAAATTTTTTTTTCGCACGCGTCATCATTGGGTACTGGAAGCGAAGACAAATCTCTTTGACACTTTCGCATGAGCTATGAAACATACTTAAGATTTTATAATGAGGAACGAATGCTATTTCTGTTATGTTTACTGGGCTAGTTTGAGTTATCTCTTTTAAGATACCCTGCTCGAAAATAGTAAGATGGTACAAAACTTAATACTGAAGAGATCTGGTCTGTGCAGTAATGTTGAAACTTTGAAAGTGTCTGAATCCTGATTATCTCTCTTGGATCGAAACACGCAGTAGTCTACAGTGGTCGAGTTGTGACGTTGTGTCACAAGAGTGACGTCCCTTCGTGTAACCGACCCGTCGGCATGGACTAAAGTAAACTGATTTAAAATTTGAAGAAATACATTTTAATTCGGAATCATTTGAACTATTGATATAGAAGGTGAAGGTATGGATATTTTCTATAGTCAATATATAGAATATGCCCCACCGTTTGATCCGCCTACTCTTGTGATGCAACGTCACAACTCTGAAATACCGTATTAATTTGAAGCGTAACCAAAAAGGGTATCTTGCGCAACTTGACCACAAGGGGAACCTGTGTACCAAAATGCAGAAATATCCATGCAGTACTTCCTGAGAAATCACGATAACAAAATTTCATGTGGAAATCCATAATGGCCACCTGGTGGGCATATTACATTTTCGAATCGGACCGAAAATGGTATCTTGCACAACTAGACCCCAAGGGGAAGCTGTGTACCAAATTTGAGAAAGATCCACACAGTACTTCTGGAGAAATCACGATAAAGTTTCATGGGGGAATCCAAGATGGCCGCCTGGTGGCCATACTGGATTTCCGAATCAGACCAGAAAAGGTATCTTGCACAACTAGACACCAAGTGGAACCAGTGTACCAAATTTGAGAAAGATCCATGTGGTAGTTCCTGAGAAATCACAATAACAAAGTTTCATGGGGAAATCCAAGATGGCCCCCTGGTGGCCATATTGGATTTTGGAATCGGACCAGGAAAGGTATCTTGCACAAGTAGACCACAAGGGGAACCCGTGTACCAAATTTGACAAAGATCCATGCAGTAGTTCCTGAGAATTCACGATAACAAAATTTCATGAGGAAATTCAAAATGGCCGCCTGGTGGCCATATTGGATTTTCGAATCGAGCCAAAAAGGCATCATGCACAACTAGTCCCCATGGGAAACCTGTGTACCAAATTTGAGAAAGCTCCATGCAGTACTTCCTGAGAAATCACGATAACAAAGGTTCATGGGGAAATCCAAGATGGCTGCCTGGTGGCCATATTGGATTTTCGAATCGGACCGAAAAAGGTATCTTTGCACAACTAGACCCCATGGGGAATCTGTGTACCAAATTTGAGAAAGATCCATGCAGTACTTCCTGAGAAATCACGATAACAAAGGTTCATGGGGAAATCCAAGATGGCTGCCTGGTGGCCATATTGGATTTTCGAATCGGACCAGAAAAGGTATCTTGCACAACTAGACCCCCAGGAAAACCTGTGTACCAATTTGAGTAAGATCCATACAGTAGTTCCTGAGAAATCGCGATAACAAGGTTTCGTGGGGAAATCCAAGATGGCCGCCTTGTGGCCATATTGGATTTTCGAATCGGACCAGAAAAGGTATCTTGCACAACTAGACCCCAAGAGGAACCTGTGTACCAAATTTGAGAAAGATCCATGCGGCAGTTCCTGAGAAATCACGATAACAAAGGTTCATGGGGAAATCCAAGATGGCTGCCTAGTGGCCATATTGGATTTTCGAATCGGACCGAAAAGGGTATCTTGCACAACTAGACCCCATGGGGAACCTGTGTACCAAATTTGAGAAAGATCCATGCAGTACTTCCTGAGAAATCACGATAACAAAGGTTCATGGGGAAATCCAAGATGGCTGCCTGGTGGCCATATTGGATTTTCGAATCGGACCAGAAGAGGTGTTTTGCACACCTAGACCCCAAGGGGAACCTGTGTACCAAATTTGAGACAGATCCATGCAGTAGTTCCTGAGAAATCGCGATAACAAGTTTTCATGGGGAAATCCAAGATGGCCGCCTTTTGGCCATATTGGATTTTCGATTCGGACCAGAAAAGGTATCTTGCACAACTAGACCCCAAGGGGAACCTGTGTACCAAATTTGAGAAAGATCCATGCAGTAGTTCCTGAGAAATCGCGATAACAATAATTGTTTACGGACGGACGGACGACGGACCACGGACAAAAAGCGATTTGAACAGCCCACCATCTGGTGATGGTGGGCTAAAAATGAAGTCACAGAAAAGAAGTTCACCATAATTGATCTCAACTATGTAATAACTTCTATCAACAGGGCTCGAACTTAAGGAAAAAACCCACATGCACACTAAGTTATGTGTATTTTCTTACATACATGTACATGTATGATGTTTGGGATAATTGTTATTGAAAAGGACAAATATTTTTAAATACAAATAATAAAAGAAAGAATTTGTCTTTCTTTTTCAAATATTGAATTTCTAGTTTTGGAAATGATGCTATGAAAATCAAGTTTGATTTTTTGTTTATATTTATTGATGCTCCTTACTGGTTATTTTCTGGAAGCTAATTCCTTCTCGTAGATGCTTGTCGCTTTTATTAATTTTCACAGTGCTGGTGATGAGCTGTACACAAGCCATTTTCACAGCGACCCCAAACTTTTCTATATTACGGTAGACGCCATGTTCTTCATGTCAGTCCAAGTGTGCATGCATAGTGGCCCAAATATACACAACAGGGCATCTACCATTAACTAATATGGGGAAGGTCGGGTTCGCTGTGAAAATGGCTCATGTACAGCTAATCACCAGCACTGCAAAATTTATTAAAAGTGACAAGCGTGGAGAAGAAGGAATTAGCTTCCAGAAGATAACAGGTAAGGAGCATCAAAATGAACATTTTGATGATAGTGGAGAACACCATGCAAAGGATGAAGCCCAGCAATATACATTCCCACTTTGAACTTCCCTTGATATATCAATGTTCAAAGAACGTCACTGACCTCGAAACCATATGAAATTTCAAAATGTGTCATAGAAGAGCATTATTGATTGGCTGACCTATATATTGGGCTTGCACAAGTACCATATTAGGAGGAATGGCGCCGCTACTTGAGGATGATATCACGCTACACACAATCGGTGTGTAGGTTCTGATTAGTTCGTCTCTCATTCGTAGGTGAAATTTACACCTTGGATTTTGAACACTGAAGTTGTTCAGATAAATCAAGGCAGGTTCGAAGTGGAAACGTAGAAATTGGCTTGATAAAATGAAGATGGTGAGTATCAACGGCAGGCATTATTGATAGGAACAGTTGTGACTACATGTACCATCAAATAATCACATGCATTCGTACATGTGCGCACTGTTAATATTAGCCCTGATCAAAATATATTATTTGCTGAATATTTTTTGAATGACCCTATTTCCTCAGTGATTTCAAAACTTTCAAGGGGAGTGAGTGACTGTGGTAATAGACATACGGTAATTCCCCTAATAATTCAATCACAGGAAGTGCAACTTTCCACTGCATTATTTAAGAAACAAAGAATGACAAAGATGCTCTGATGCTATCAAACTGTAAAACTATCACATCTTATGTCAGCGACGTCACGCTAGAACTCTCACAGTTGGGTGAATCTTTCGTAACAACGTCCGACGTCATAGACGTTTACGGCGCAATCGTAATCAGGTTGTGAGGTCACGGCTTCAATACGTTTTCCCCCACATGTGTGCTATTCGTGTCCTAAAACCCACTTCGACAACATTATTCGAGAAAAAAATACTAATTTATTGTTTGGAACACTACTGGGTATGTTTTAATGCAAAGTAGTATAGAGTCATTTGGTATAACCTTTAAAGAAAGGAGTGTGGCTAAGTGTCTGAACATTCAGCATGCACAGGTTTTTTTTGGGGGGGGGGATACGTCCAGCGTTGATAATTGTTTGGGGGTGGGGGGTGATTGCCCATACCCGTGAAAGAACAGACACCATATAGGGTGACATAATTCTTATCAAATTTGTTGTCTGATCAAATCAATCGATCAATCAAATGTTTATTGCTCGACTTGCAATTACAAAGTATGGCATTAACAAACCTATACGATAACAGACATACAGTAAGTTCCCTAAGTATTCGTGACCGGAAGTGAATATCCCAGTCGTGAAAAACTGACCACTTACGAATAGTTTGTGCAGGTCAGTTCAGAAAAACGGACGTTTTCGTAAATTAGAGTCCCATATTAAATGCCCATACCGTTCGACAATGAAAGGTCACAATACGTCGACTGTGTTGTTTCTTTAATTTTGTGATATTTACCCAAGACAGCACTCTTAAATGATATAAGATCGACAACCACGAGACATTCACTATACTTTGTGTGTAGAATGAAGCCTAATACTTCGGCGAAGTTCAGTGATACGAACACGTGTGGTCGAGGGGAAACCCCGAAGCAAAACCCGGGAAATGTTTGTTGTGCGTTCAGATTTGTCAGGCAATAATTCGCAATTGATCAAAGGATAAATAAAGCATTCTTTCTGCTCTTTAACAATTAAATTAGGTTCGAAGAATTGACTGCAATGATCGGCTGACAATGAAGAGATTAGTTTCATCGGACGCCCGGCCAATTTAAAATCACAAATTCGCGTATATCCTTGTATTAGTACATACGGGACAAGGGCATATTCTGTCACTTAGACATTCTGATATTTTCTTTATTTTCTCTTCAGGACATGCTTGAACTCTTGCAGAATTTTTTTCACGGCCGAGAAGACTAGGCACAACTATTCCAGTGACGCCAATGATGTTTACGTGAAAATATATAATGATCTAATGAAGAAACACAGATTACGTCATTTTCAGATTGAGAATCAAACCTAATAATTTCTTGATTGCTCTTCATAGGGAAATATTGTGGAAGGGCTTTTCAAACTGTTTATGTCAATGAAACGAACAGCAAATTAATCAAGCGCCCGACACTATCTGAAGACCCATATCAGGGCCAACTCGACTGAGACCCATATCAGGGCCAACTCGTCTGAGACGATATACAATCTTCCCAGCTGGAACGAGCTCATCCCGCCATGATTAGCGGCTAAACGAAAGACATGAATTGCTTGCTCATTCTAACAATTCACTGTATCCCTTCGATCCTTTATTAACAAATGTATGAAAATACTTTCATAGAATTAGGTGGGGTCTGTAGACATGGAAGAATGAAAGTTTCAACATGCCACGTGTTGGTTGTACATTTTCCCGCCATACGGAGTTGCAATAACATCACGTTATCAATACTTGGATAGCATGGCACGTGGGCCAAACTTTTGCTTGTACACGGTTTCCGCTTCATAATATATTCAGCCATCACAACCTCAATATATTATGCCTTCGTAACAGTGAGATCACGACTCTCATGAAAAATATAAAAGAAAATTGGTTCAATCTGTTTCAGATGTAAATGTATTCTGGAATATTTCTGACGAAAGACAGATCGATAGATGATGATGACGAAACAGCCAAATGTACAACCGTGTTTTTATCCAATATTACCTCATGGGTTCAGCAAAATTAATTCACATTTCAGACAGTATAATTTAGAGAATAAGTAGACAGAAAATCTATTAGTTTATTCCATCTTTTTATTTTTTTAACTTTTAATCTCAACCCACTATTCCGATCTCCGCTTCAGTTGCTATCAAATTACCGCCTACGATCTCGGCTATAATACGTAAACGTCCCTTCCGACATTCAACTTTTGTGTCAATAATCAAGTCAGAAGTACCGTGATATCTTCACTAATAGTGTAAAAAAACTCACTCAAAAATTCTAATTTTCAAGGACTTCCAATGTCTTTAATTTTCAATATAAAAATTATGCACTTTTACAAACTTTTAAGAACCCAACCTGAAAAGTTGAATACAAGAGCGCAAACTTCTTTCGGTATATGCATCACCGCGAATTCCACGGCCGTAAAATATTCTGAATCGCCGCGTTCGTTGGAAATGATACGTTTCTAAATTATTTCTGTCTGAACAGTACAAAATATGTTTTCAGTATCATAGCTGGGAATCTCAACATTCGTGTCTTAGGAAAAAAAAATCCAAAGTCGAACCCAAACAGGCGCGTTTCTGGTTTTAATGAGAGGCGCACATGGCATACAGTCGCCAAAATTAATGCAACTTGGGGTTGGGGTTGATCGTAAATCTCTACCCCGTGACTAAGAAAATCCGACATGTCCGGTCAAACTTCAGCATTATATATTTTTAAGACCGAATGAAAAGTAACTTCCAGTTCTTCATTTTGATAATTTCATTATAATATCGAATGTATGCTCTCTTCAATCGGCAATATTCCCAATTTAATGACCATGACAAATCGCGGTTTAAACACTGGATACATTTCGTTTGAGACATAATGGTTATGTTCAAAATGCTCAAAAAGTTTGCAAGTTTCATCAAATACTAATTCTAAGGAAACTCGTTGATCTGGAAGATTTTCCATGCACAACTACATAATATTATCAATCTCGCGACCACGATAAATGGGGGATTTTCGAATAGTTAGGACCGCGGTTTTTCGCGAATGGGCCGTTTTCGATTACTTAGGGAACAGTGTCACGTGACTTGGCGAAAAATGCCCGTTTTCGAATTTACTTAGGGTCGCGAATACTTAGGGAACTTACCGTACATAAAACTGATGAAATATTACAATGTACATCATGTAAATTGACAAAGTTACAATAAATACATTTACAAACGGAATATTTTGGTGGGAGGTGCTCAGCTGGGGGGAGGTGCTGGTGTTTTCTATATACAATTATGGGGAGCCAGGGATTTTTTAACATATACATATTATGGAAAACAGAGCTGATTTGGGGATATAGATGGGGGTCAGGGTTGAAGATAGCATTTAGTTTTGTGTCAGTCTCAGTATAGTCAGTGGCAAGCAAGGAAATTATTTGGATTAAAGCGGTAATAAAGGTTTATTTTCTGTCTTAATTTGGAGGCATCAGAGTAGGAAATGACATTCGTCTTCCACCTCAATGAGTGGACAGAACGGACAGTAACAGTTTGGGTGTGGTACATGTATGTTTTCATACCGGCCTCTTTCTACATCTGTACATGTACCTGTAGGATGTGGCTGTTGAAAGTGTCTGAGCTGCATTTCTGTTTTTATTATTTTTTTTGTAAATGTCAGATAGGGTTGTACAGAAGATTATCAGGTTCCGTAAATTGTCCGGTTCCAGAAATTCGTAACAACCGACTTCGTTTTCGGAGAGAAAGACGCTGCTTCGGATCGGTGCATGCATGGCGATTAAAAGTTAATGTATTCCTTTTGAAAAGCTGTGTCCCAGTCCCGGCATGGCGGGTTTTGTATATCTTGTAATCCGCAGTAACTTTCACCTACCGTTAGCTGAGGGCAAAAAGCACGTGCTTCGCAATGTGTAATTTCAAGTTTGGTGCTCTGGCCTACGCGTGTCACACGTAAATATTCAATCGCAGTTTACTGGAAAGTATCGGCAACAACCCTGTAATCTATCATAGAAAAAGTAGATTCATTTCTGATTTTTTATTTATAACATTTTTATCAACTGCTTGTCGTTTAGCCGGTTCCGAAAACACGTAATGAAAACTAATGTTTGCCAGGAAAAATGTATATTTTCACTAGAAGCCAGTGAATAATTTCAGGATAATCGCCGCAATAAAACTCTCCCAAAACGAAGGGGGGGGGGGGGGGGGGTCAGCATCAGATCAGCATCAGCATCAAATGGAGACTGATGCGAAGAGGTTTCCAAACTCGCAGATGTTGCAGGACTTCCAATCGGCGAAGCCCCCTGGGGTCTTAGTTCAGTCTTCAGAAAACTGATTTGTTCTGGTTATTCAGTCTTTGCGGAAGCCACAGGCGAGCCGCGACAAAGTTTTCCGCCTTGGCCTCCAGTGCATGAGAAAGGGGGTGGTGCAGTCATTCCATGCAATTACGTAATAAAGATAAGGACGAGGATCAGGATCGGGAATACGATATTAGAGGCCCTGGATAAGATGCCTGAGAAGGAATGCATGACAGTAATTTAACACACAAAAGCGTTGATATGACAATGTCACCAATGTTTTAGTAACACACTTTCACGTTGTAGTAAATAACTGATGAATGGTATTTTTCATGGTTTGTATCAGTAACATTTATAACATAATACAACATATATTGAATATCACAAGTTCGGTATAAAACAAAGAGGTACATTATACCAATGCAAACACTTATTTTGAATGGCCTAGCCGATAGGAAGAGTATATCTGCATTGAGAATGGATTTCAGGCCAATGATGTCCATAGTGAAGAGCATAATTTCTGCTACCGTAAGATGTCCATATCTGACATTGTATAATTGGCTGAACAAATCACAATCACTTCTCAAATAGAATGTTTAGTTTTATCTGGGACGAATATTAAAGGGATATGAATCATACCCCAACATCAAAGGCGCCGCCGCGAGCTCACGCTGAATGTGTGTCTCGCGGGTGAGCCTGGCGAGATCCTGCGAGACATTATATACCGCCATTGTTTTAAACTTCTTTGCGTCGCCTAGTTTTCGTCACGAATTCATTCCAGATTTTACCACATTTATAAACGTTCATCTGCAGCAATTGGCATCAGATTATTTGATCGAGACAGGTACTATTTTGAGAGAAGAAACTTTCGAGGGATTTTCATCGAAAAAATGCATATTTTCATGACAATTTTCGACCGCTCTGCGCTGCCGATAACTGAGAAAAACTCATTTTTTTCCATCTTAACTTCTCGTTTATCTCAATCTTTGAAGTATATCTGTGCTAGTTTTTACAAAATATGCAAGCATGTCATTGACAGTACACAAAATGTTTTAATTTTCCATTTTCGTTTTTGTAAATAATTGCTCGTGAAAATCGTAAAAATGCCAAATATCTAGAATTCTGAACAAATCTCACAATTCTTGTACGTTTTTGTGATTGAACTAGTCTTTTGGGTCATTTGTTTTTTTAGATTTTTTTTCTCCGTGCACTAGTTTTGTTTCTTGTCGTTTGCATGATGTATTCCTTTTGCCACTCGTTAAACTGTAAAGGAATTTATTTTGGTCACAAATCTTGACCTAAATTGAGTTCACTGGACTTCACGTTAATGGAGCCTAGTTGACAAGCACGTGTATTCGCCCAGCATTGGCCAGCGAAACAGGGTGGGACTCGCAGCGAAGCACACGTGACGGTCTTTTGAGCACAAAAAGCCAATCAGTGACGAGGCGTACTAATTAACCAATCACTAATCACTCATTAACATATCAATTAGCGAGACACAGTCTAGTTCAAAGAGAGGAGCCACGTTTCATATCCCTCTCTACTCGTCCCAGGTTTTATTTAGTACTTTCAAAGTAGATTGGTTGGTTAAACAGATAATAAAATAGACTTGGCCTCATAGAGGGCGCTGTTTCCGAAACCGGAAGTCGTTATCGCAACCGGGCAAATTGGGTGCAACAACAACGGTAACTGGACGATCATATTCAATAACCTTATGTGGAAATTGTTTATGCTCTGCAATAAAGGGGTGAATGCCGCATATTTTCATACCGAATAGATAACTCGGTCACGCTTGCTGTCGAGCCCAACAGTTGAAGACTGATTTCGTTTACGGAACCGGATAATCTTCTGTAGTTGGTAGTCTGTGTAGATTTTTTGGAGTAGGAATAATTTACCAGAGTTTTTCTGTGCACTAGTGACAAGGTTATTTAGGAAGAATTTGTCATTTCAGTATCAAAGCCCAAGGATCAGCAAAAAACAACAACAACACCCACGATCTAACTTGCACGCATTGATTTCCTTTCACTACCCACACCGCCTACGACTAAAAGTTGGTTGATGTGTTTACCAGACTAAACAGTAGTTGTGAAACTGTTTTAGTCATGGTAACTGTTCATGTCCCCTGCCAAATTACACTTACGAGTTACCCCCTGTTATCAAAGCAACTCTTTCCGCCATGCTGGATCGTCTGATGTGCTAAAAATAGCCCGCCGACAGGTGATTGGATAAGCGATTGTCGTTCGACCAATTCCGGAAATATCCTATGCCGTTAATTGCTGCGGTTAATCTTTGTATCATAATTCCTATACAACCAACTCGCATTTCATTACTCTTGTCCGTGTGAATTTACGAATGGAACGCATCCCTTGCAGCTATTGACAGCACAATTAATGGATAAATTTCATTGTTTCAAACTTCAGTCCCTCTAAAATAGTCCCGCTTGTGGCAGAGATGATTTTCAGGATGTCCGTAGTCGTCCGAATGAGTCTATTTGACAGCACCTGACCCCAGCATCACACTACGTCATTTCCGGTCCACGTTGTTGACAGATGATGGCGGTTTTTGCAAGATGTTGACTTTTCTTTCAAATTATATATGAATGTTTGCAGAGCATGGGAACGAAAAGTATGCAGAGGATTAACATTTATAAGAGGTAGCCGTTTAGGCCACAAATAAGTCAACTGAAACATATGGAGAAAAGATGACGAGCAAAAGAGACAGCAATATGGGTAAGAATTTTTTTTGCATCAATTTGATAAAAATTACTCCTCACTTAGCTAAATAATATATAGCCCTCATACTCGGGAGGGCTATATATTATTTAGCTATCCTCACTCAGCTCCTGCAGTACTGCAGCCCAGACCCTCTGCAAAGCACAGGTACTCCTATCTACCGCCAATGTAGCTAAGATTCATAGCGTTTCCCTTCCCTCACCGCTATGCCGACGACAAATACATTTCCCTGGTGGTAAATCGAACTTCTCCATGGCGCACTTATTATTACCTTTGCGCCCTATTGGACCTTCATTAACTTGAGAAAATGGGCAGCCATGAATAAAAATACAGAAATGGCAGACTAAATGGCCATTCGTCGGTCAAAAATTAATTACAGACGTTAAAATTATCCCTAGGCGTAAAAAAAAGACCTGTGTTTCCGGTAACCCGACCGACCCTAGATTTTTCTGCCGACCCTAAATATTTTTTTTCTTTTTTTTCTTCTTTTTTCTGACGGGTAATTCTCGCAAATGACCAAAAAAGACGGGTAGACGGGAGATTGAGACTGACCAAGTAAAGTTACAATATATATCCAATAATATAGGCGGGCCAATGCTTGGATAGCCTTTTGATCGACATAGGCTTACGTTTATTTCAAAACCATCTTCGTCCGCCATCTCTCGTCCGCCTTGTTCATAGAGCTATGATAGCACTCCATCAGGTTCATAACCAGCGCCATGTTTTTTTGCATTCTGGGAATCC
Organism: Hanleya hanleyi; assembly: GCA_036873755.1. NCBI lineage: Eukaryota > Metazoa > Mollusca > Polyplacophora > Lepidopleurida > Hanleyidae > Hanleya > Hanleya hanleyi. The sequence continues at coordinate 65,426 of JAVTVY010024582.1, forward strand.
ACGAAATCGGACTCCGTCACCCATAGTGCGATTACTGCAGGCGCGAAGGTTCCCGATTCTCCAGCGAGCTCTCCCGTGAAGCAACAACTACAACATAATGCAAAAAGACGACTGTCCGACGATTTTGCCAATGTTGAATTTGATCGATTGATGCTCGTTCTCCTGATAAGTAAAGACAACTTGGGCGTTCTCCTAATCTCCTGATAAGTAAAGACATGGGGATGAAGGAATACTACCAACTGCTGCCTTTTCGTGGCAGTTTCATAACGCGACTTGAAGTGAGTTTATGATAGGCCTACGGTATCGTACGCTGAACCACGCGGCACATGCACGGGGCACTGCAGGCAGCCAGTGCCGTAGACGATCTATTCTATACGTTTTTACCGAGATTTCGAACTGAATTTTTCGAAAAACATTAAAATTTCACACAGTATATCAACTCAATTATAGTAATTATATCCCCAGAGTACCATGTGAAGAGAGCATTCCTCAATTAGATGGGTGATTTTTTTAATTTTTTCAAATTTATTTTTGGACATCACGGCGGCAAGACGGCATGTTTTTCTGTACAGATTAGATAGCCATCCTGGCCCTGATAACATGGTAGCCTATGGTGATGTGTTGTCCTTACATAAAACGCTGGACTTTTTAATTTCTTTTTATCTAGCAAGTAAATCAATAAAAACTCAAGAAGATTCTAGTTGAGGCCGTGGGCCATTAACTCCAAATCTTTTGGACATTATGATTATATCTCAAGTAAAAACATTCTCGCAAACTTGGGTATTGGGTTCACATCGACTAGAGGATGAATGGATTTGTTTTTTTAGCTTACCCACCTAAATCCAAAATGACCACTTACCTCAATTTTTTTAGGCCATGGTCTTATTTGACATAAGAGAAATAATTAACTCAAACACTTATGTATATATTTACACAATATGCAATGCATAAATGTCATTAGTTCAAAATGGAACTCTTTCTAGTTGTGTAGTACAAAGAACAGCGTAAAATAATCCTTATTCCATTAGCCCCCATATAAAAAAAAAAAAAAAATCCCTACCTACCTACCCTATTTTTTCTGATGCATGTTACCGGAAACACAAGACTTTTTTTTTTAGGCCCTATGGAGCCTCAAAATCACCTGAAATCGAGGGTCAAGAAGATGGGCATTTCCGTCATAATAGACCCCGTGTATACAGGGCATGATGATCACAACATCGATTATGGTATTTTTATTCATGGCGGCCCTTTTTCTCAAGTTAATGACGGTGCAATAGGGCGCAAAGGTAATAATAAGTGCGCCATAGAGATGTTCGAATTACCACCAGGGAAATGTATTTGTCGTCGGCATAGCGGTGAGGGAAGGGAAACGCTATGAATCTTAGCTACCGCCAATGCAGCATTGACGGTAGATCAACACTCTAGAGTGTTGGTCCGTCTCCAGAGTGTTAGAATGTTGGTCCGTCGACTGTAGCATAACTGCATAATTTGACGGTAGATAGAGTGTTGGTCCGTCGAGTGCAGCATAATTTGACATTGACGGTAGATAGAGTGTTGGTCCGTCGAGTGCAGCATAATTTGACATTGACGGTAGATAGAGTGTTGGTCCGTCGAGTGCAGCATTGACATTGACGGTAGATAGGAGTACCTGTGCTGCAAAGTTTGTCGACTTGTTTGAATAGTGATAGAAGCATAGATTTTGGGGTTCCCATAAGGTGCTATCGGATAATGTGATGTCAATGGTATCAGATGATGTGGATGCAGAATATTTAGAAGCGAAAAAGTGCCAAATAAACCTTCATCAGGTCAGGGAAAAGTTGAAATTGACCTGATTCCGCCCAAATGGGCTTCGCCCAGTTTGGGTGAATGACGTCATAAATCCTCACCCCAATTAAGCTGAATTAATCGTAACCCAAAGTGTTTCCTCCCGTTCATCCAAAGACCATGACTTGGAAAGATAATAATGTTCAGCGCATATGTCCAGGACGTCCTCTCTAGAAACTGTAAAATTCGTATTTCCATCCTGTCAGTGAAGTTTGTGGGAAGGTGGAGTATTGTCAATAACAAAAATAAACACAAGACATGCAGATTACTCAACATTTTATATAGCTCCAGTGTAGCCTTGTTCTATACTAATTGAGAACAATGCTACGGCTGCAAACCAATCACCAGATCGAGTTGTTGGGAAAGTGCCGATTTCGCGCCACAACACCGCGCGCCAAACACTACACGCACAGCAGCGATGTGGACAGTTTTACCCCCCTCATCCGATTTTAGACTACTTGCAAAGCTAAAAATGGAGTCACTCATAAACAAGGTGTTTGATGAAAGGTAAGTGGACATAGAATCGAATTATTTTATTGGTTATGGTCAATTGGTTCGGCAAATATTGCTCGTACGGCACTTTCCTAACAACTCGATCTGGTGATTGGTTTGCAGCTGTAGCGTTGTTCTCACGTAGTATAGAACAAGGCTACACCGGAGCTATATAAAATGTTGAGTAATCTGCATGTCTTGTGTTTATTTTTGTTATTGACAACATTCCACCTTCCCTCAAACTTCGCTTCGTTTTCCCCGAAAATACAGGGTTCGTATACATGGGTCTTGGATTCCTTGAATTCTGAGAAAATAAATTCCAGGACCTGGAAGGACCATGTAAAGACTCCTGGAATAGTCCTTGAATTTTACAACCTGTAACCATCTGGATCATCTATACGTCGCGGTAAGACTGATCCTGGGATCATGTGTATCCATTTTCAGCCTACTTTCGGCAAATGCAAGAGGGAATTTCCAGAAATCAATACCACGTGACTTCGTCAGCCAATGAGCTAAAGTCTACTGACGTAACTCCAACATACATGTAACCCGCCATTTTCGAGTCATGTGCTGTCCTATTTGTTCAAAATTACAGATCTACAACATCTCTTGAATGATACGAAAGTTATTCATACCTACATCTTTTGTAAGCCCAGGCAATATCTGTTTCCGAAGTGGTATGAAAACCTGTAATTTATCAGATTTCTCGAGTTTGTTCTCCGCCGGATGAAAGCCGAACAGAATACGGTAAAGTATCGGATATCGCTCCGCGATAATGGAGACGCACGATTCGCAAGCCATCTTATGGAAGGCGAAGTGTATGCAAATGTGAATTTTATTGTCTGCTCTCCCTTCAAAATATCTGCCACAATTAATTACTTGCCTTTGATAATATCAAGCACACAATCGTATTTCGTTATGTGTATATGTTCAGCACTTCCCACGTGGTCATGATGTCAAAACAGATAATAAACGGACAGTCGCGAGTTTTAACGAATGATCATACAGGGGTGACAACTCTTACATAATAACTGACCGCTGATTCCCTTTTCCTTTGCCTCAACCCAACTGCATTCAGGAACCAGTGATGGTTGTACATGTATTTCGATGAATGCGGTCCAGAGTTGTTCCCCCTTACTGAACTCTCAGCCATAGTTTAATTGGGTTGAAAACATTTGGAATCTGAATGACAGATGGAGAGCCAAATGTTATTTTGTGTAGCGTTTGTCATCGGGAATATGGGTAAAAGTGCCCTCAAGTCCAACTTGGTGGGGAAAATACACATAATCGTGACAGAGAAACAAAGCGTTTTGAACAGCGTGAATGAGTTTTTCCCTCTCCAGCAGCATGGAATTCAACAATTTCGCCAACCGGCAAATGATCAACAACAACGACTCCAGTGACAGCTATCTTTACTGCTAGGTGTAGTACAACTAGCATTATGAGAAACAAGTGTTTGGCAGCTGAAGTTTTTTGGTGTTTGTAGGTGGTTCAGAAAATTCAGTTAAAGGTCTTAGAAAGAGGTTGCATGAACCCTGATACATGTATCAATCTGTAGATCTTTGCGCACTGGTGTGTAGTGATCCCAGATCTGATAAATGAGCTATATTTTTTACACAGTAAAACTGACCTTACTGACATATACGTTCGTGTGCAAACACTGATTAACAAGTGAAGAAATTAAAACAATAGCACAGTTCATTTCCCGCCTAATCACCCACGCCAGCATGCCCTACCCGAAAAAGTTAGCGCTCGGAACGCATGCGGAATGCATTCCTACAGCTTTTGTGTGATTGCAATCTGCATGCATTCCGCATGCATTAAATTGGAACCTTCATGATTATGCACTCGAGTGATCGCTTGTTTGAAGTTGCTGTACATATTATGCGATCATTATGCCTTCCAAGTGTGGAAGGCGTAACACTTGGAAGGCGTAATGATCAGAAGCGCTCCTCATCCTGCATGCATGCGGAAGCCATAATGATCGCATGGCATTAATAATTGAATGATCAGCATGAATGCATTCCGCACGCATTCCGCATGCATGCATTCAAAAGCTCTTGTACACTAGCAATCACATAAATCAAATGACTGACATTTTAAATGGGCAAATGTAAAGTACATTGTAAGCTACAGATGTACATGTAAAGGGTGTATGAATTGTGCTATTTATACAGTACAGTTCAAACCTTCTGAAGAGCAAAATTGGTCCGAAATAAACATTTCAAGTAACATGTAACTTTGTCAGTAACCTGAAGCTGACCATTAATGAATTCATTAATACGTTGTAAATGCAAGTGGGAATACTTAAATTATACATACATGCTAAAATTTAAATATATTCAGAATATATCCAAAGTGTATGGCCATTTTTCAAACTGTAGAGTGACCTTCAAGCTAGTGAGTAATTCACAGAATGACAGACTTACCATCAAATCTTAATATCTTAGTAGATTTATGTGGAAATACACTGTGATCCATTGTCTCTGGAGTGGAGTGACCCTGCAATGTCCGGACCAAGAACTGTGCAAATTGTGTATTCCTCACATCAAAGAATTCACTACAAATAACTTCTCTTTCCATGTTTCTGCCAGCTAAAAACCTCACACCAGTATATCATGTTGTGTTCTTCAATTCTGGTTGAGCATTTTAGGCTATATCCAATGTGAAATATCCAAAACTGCAGCTAAAGAAAATACAGCTACTGCATGGTGGCGGTGGTTAAAATTTGAAATCTGGTCGTATGATAGTATCCCCCTTTAAATTTGGCGGGGTTTCCATGGAGATCGGTGATTTATGGTCTATGAAATCAGAACCATCTGTTGGTCTGGAGACAGACACCAACTGATCATTTAAGCGATCATTTTGGATTGCTTGGACTGAAAGGATCGCTTGACCATAAGAAAATGATCACTCAGATCACATAAATGATTGCATGGTTAACACATTTGGGCAAAAGTGATCGGTTGGATAGCATAATGATGGCAAAATGAGCGCTTGGAGCGCTTCATCCTGTCAAGAATGATTGTTTGGATAGCATCATGATTGCAAAATGAGCGCATAGCGCGCTTAATGATCACATAGATCGCATGGATGGCATAGGGAATGCATGCGGAATGCGATCCGCATGCGATCTGCATGCAATCCGCATGCAATCCCTCCATTTATTTCAGGTAGGGTGCACTCTACTCATAATAGATCTGCACTTCTTTACTTGGCTGTAAAGATTGTGTGTCAAAGCTCCAGCGTTTTACGGAAGGATATTAATGTTTAACCCTTTCGTACTTATACCGGCCAAAACCGGCCGGCATCATATATACCCATAACGGCCGAAACCGGCTGCAATGCACCACCACGTAAAAAAATTGCCGCACAGTAAAATGTTCGTCAAGTGAGAGGTCGTCGGTAGTCCACATCGTTGGACAAGGAAATAGTCGACAATATACGTTCAAATTTTATTGTAAATCATGCAATAAACGTATAACAAGTTTATTTTATTGAAGACGTACCTTCCTTGTGGTGAAAATTGAGAAAATCGGCGAAGAATTTGCCGTTTTTTGACCATTTTCAACGCTATCGAAATCCCATTTCCCGCGGTAGAATGTTAGAGATATTGGTTTCATTTTAAAGGTCATTTCCGGGTCTTTCGACCTGTGATGAGTGATTTGATTGGATAGGATTGGATAACGAAGGATTTGATTGGATAGAGATGTCATCATTCTTTGATAGCATGACCAAATTGACCTGGACCGGGCTCCGTTAGTATCGCGAAGCCGATTAGTTGAGACGTGTGAGACAATGGCAGCGATTGGCCGGCTGCCTGTCTGTGTGTCGGTCTTCAGTGCCGAGTGAATTTCTCGCCATTGAAAATGGCTCCGTCGAAACTTTAGCGAGCCGGCTGTTGGATTTACAATGGAAATAAAGGGTTTCTCGGATTTATATGTCGGATTAAAACCCACACGGACGATGCACTGGTATTTTAGCACGATCGTCCGGTTGAATTGGGCGAATCGTGAATAGATTTTTTATGGAAACTATCATTTGGCTGGGACATACACTCACGGTAATGTTGTCGAAATCAGAGATTTTTTTTGTGTTTATTTTATTTTCTCGCCTGGTCTGGTTTTATTTTAGACACAAATGGGCAGATATTTTGAAGGACAGATTAATTAAAGTATGGGCTTTCTGAAAATATATATATTTAGCGGGGTTTCAATCAAGCTAGATGCAAATATATTGCTTCAAAAAAAGACTGTCTATAACAAAATCCTCTCGCATGCATTTATCCGAACATACAAGGCTGACAAACGAGACTATCAGCAAGTAGCAAAGAGTTAACAACGAGTGAAAACATCTGCAAGTCTACAAGCAATGAATAGATCTGTTGGGAAGTATTCTTGAATATATCTAACGATATAAAATAATGGCCTCTATGTTCTGTAGTGTCTGTGGGAAGTCCAAATCAACGACCGACTTGCTTTCAGTTTGTCTTGCATGTTGTGGTCATATTGTTTGTGATTGTAACCATAGATGCCAGGAGTGTCAACAATGGCCCTGTTGATTTATTTGAAAGTTTAACGACCGGGTCTCGTGCAGGTTCCCTTCCCCCTAGTAGTTTAGTGTCAGAGGCTAGTATTATGACTCCGCCCTCCCATTTTACCGTAAATGAGACGGCGAAGAAGCCTGCATCGATTGGCAATCCTTGGACGGGCCCTTTACATTCTTCATTAGATAAAGGTATTTCGCCAAGCACTAGTACTATTGTTTCTGATTTATCCACAGGTAAAAAGAAGAAACAGGTAAAAGTATTGGGTTCTGTTCTAGACGAGGGTACGGGAGAATCAACCGATGTCACAGTGGAACTAGATCTACCCGAAAGTGTGTCCCCCATGGAAGTCGAGACGCAATCCGAAATGAGGACCACTATTACTCCATACGTAAGGAGTGGTGACGTCGAACGTACGCCCGTATGTGCTGTTGGGAATGATACTGCTAATGGGACTCGCGCTGGGAATATCCCGGTATCGTACAATTCCCAGGTGTTGTTGTTGGTCGGGGATAAATTTCTTCATTCCCTGTTGCTCCGGGGGCAGCTTTAGGCTTGGTATGTGGCTTAGCGCCAGAAGTTGTTGATTCAGCACAGCAGGCACAACCTCTGGTGGATATTATAGAGACAATATATCCATGGTCCTATCAGGAGCTAACGCCACGACCTTGCGTAATACCCCAAATTACGGGCCTTATCACACAAGGCCGGGTAGGATTAAGCCTCCCGCAATTGAATACCTCAGGGTTAACAAGCGCTGGTGGTCGAGGTTATTGTTCTGTGGGAACAATGCCAGTTTCACAAGGCGTTAATAGAATCACAATGGCATTGTTCCAGTTACAACGAGTTATGACTGAGAATGGTTCTGAGTCGGGTGTCATAAACCCATATACATGTAAGACTCATTATCCACTTCCTGTCAGCCATTTCCGGTCACCTGCGGGTTCCGGTATGGTTACCTCTGGGGTTCCGGTTAGAACCTTTCGTCCTTCCGGTCCCACTATAAAGAGGCCCGTTGTGACAACTTCCGGTGGGTGGAGACTTCCGGTTCATCCGGAAATGCAATGGGGTAGACCTATTGCATCCCATTATAGACGGGTCTCCAATAGTCGGCAAATCGATACAGAAGTTCCGGTTCATGATGGTTCTCTGTCTGCTGTTATCCTGCAAAGGATGGAACAACAGGCAGCTGAGCTGGATCAGTTACAGCAACTTTTGACTTCCGCTTCCGGTACTGCTCAGGTTCCATCTCCGGTTCCGACGCAGCTTCCGGTAGCATCGTCTGACCCGATTGATTTGTTGGTCAACCCATCGATGAGACGTCATGGGGTCGTGCAACGTTAATCCACTGAGGATTATGACAGTGATCGTGATCCGGAGAGACGTTCATATTCAGAGATACTCGAAGCTCTCTATGAGTTGTACCCTAATCAAAAGAAATAGTCCCTGCAATGCCCAATGCCCATGCGCGAGTACCCAGAGTCCTCTCTGTCTGACCACGTCACTTCCTTTTTTCCTCTACAATCGTAGCGGTCAGACGTAGTTCCATTGTGCTCCCGTAAAAGTTTCAAGATCTACATCTGTAATACCACGATATTCCTTACTCGTTACCTTGGATTACCTACGGAGATTTCCTGGGATATTACCTTGAGAGAGAAGTGGAATATTACCAAATTCCTGGATTCGAGACCTACCTGCACTTCAAATATCATCAGGGAGTATTGTCGAATCATAATAAAGATGGCGTCCGTATTTTGTGTTGTTTGTGGACGATCCAAACCCACGACGGATCCGCACTCAGCTTGTCCGCCGTGTAGAGGGGTCTGGTGTGATCAATTTGCCAAATGTGCAGAATGCGAGCTGTGGACCGACGACGTATTCCAACAATATCTTGTCGGTTCATATGCCAGTGAAGTTTTGCCCCCGCCTGGCTTCGATTGTGCCGAGAGCTTGGTCGACTCTCCGTCTCGCTCTTCTGTGAAGGAGCCAGACGAGTCTACCTCTCTTGATATGTCCGTTACGCATGATATGAATGTAACTCCATCTAATAAATTGCCGAATGTCGTCAGTATTTCTCCTCCTCCAGGTACTAATTCTGTTTCAGGGACCAAGGTGGGGAACAAAGATGGCGGACGTCCCGTAGGTAAGCTATTGCACGAGACGCCCTTGACCTTGACGGCCAACTTTGATCCCACATCTGTGACGTCACTTCCGACTGAGGGTCCCCTGTTTCGAATTGTCAACCCGGAGATTGTGACTTTCACCCATGTCAAGGATCCGTCACTTCCGGAGAATCTGTCGTCATCTCGGCCCAGCTCATCTCCGTCTACAACTACGAAGATGTCAGCTGTTCCAGCGACTGTGATATCACCTCGCCCAGTGCAGTCTACGGTGATTATTACACCCGTTTCCGGTTTTGCTGCATCTGGCCATTCCCTACTGAATGTTCCCGGACTGTCCAGGGCGCCTCTACAACAGCCGTTGTCGGCCCCCCCTCAGCTTACTCAACCGGACCAGCGTCAACATATGCCTGTGTCCAGTTATGACTTCCGGCCAACGGTAGCTCCGATTATATTGGATGCTTATATGCAACCACTGTCTTCATACCTCCCGGTATCGACTTACCTTCCGGTATCATCGTCTCACATCGGAACTTCCGCTGCTTTTCCTGCGCATGCTCCGATGTCGGCTACTTCATCCTACTATAGGACTGCCTCTGCGTATGATGTTCCTGCTTATGCATCTGGTTATGGGGTTCCGGTTCATTCATCGATGTATGGTACTAGAGTTACATCATCTATGAACAGACTTCCGGTTACGTCATCGGTGTACAGCAGTCCGGCTCTTCCCTATACTGCACCTCCGTACTCTCCACTTCCTGTACGTGGTGTAGTGTATAGGCCTACTTCATACCCTTCTGTGGCTTCCGTAGTCCGACCTTTTGATGTACCACGTCGAGTGTTTCCTACTGCACGTATTCCTACACGACCGACTTCTGGTACATCGGGTGCCTACTTCCGTTCTCCTTCTCCTTGGCCTGTCAGATATGCTATGCCATATCATGCACCTATACCGAGACGGCAAGTGAGGGTTGCTCACCCACATCTGCCTAGATACCCAGCTAGGCCGGCGATGTCACAGTATGCGGCTGCTTCCGGTTCTGCCTTACTTCCTCCTTCTGATAGGCAGTGCCCTCCAGCAACATCTATTCCTGCCAACCTCTTTGATAGGTTTAATAGATTATCTGCTGATTTCGCAGCCTTACAGCGTGACATGTTGATGCCTCCTCCACCATCCCCTACGCCACTTCCGGTGCCTGAGTGGGCTGGCTATCAACCTCACCCCGTATCATCAAGGAGGCCGACTTCCGGTTCCCATCCTCAGCTACCACTTGATCTCTCGCAGGGTAGTAGACCTACACCTCCTTCGTTTGTGCCCAGGTTTACCCCTGTGAATCCCGGGACAGTGAATAACGCTGAGACGGAAGCGGAAGAACGGACTTCCTTGTTTGATGCTGATCCGGATCTCGCCGCGTCCAGTTATTCTGATACACTGGCTCGCCTTTACGAGTTGTTTCCGGATATGACTCCTCCGCCAATTGTGGAATCCAGAAGGGTCACTGCGATGTCAGATCTCAGACAAGAGCCGTCTCATCGCACGTCACTTCCGCCTTCTAGAGCCGTTTTTGAATGTGCTGAACGCATGCGGGACGCCTTCTCACTTCCTAAGACCCAAGATGAGAGGCAACGACAACAGGATTCTAGATCTCTTTTTAAGAAATCTACTGGTGTCTTCCCGCTGGAGCGACCCGTGTTCCGATCGTATTCAGTACACGGTTCACCTTGGCATGATCGAGCAGCAGTCCAGGAACCAGAACTCGATCAGTTTCTTGGAGTTTCTCCGCCGAAGAAAGACATTCCTCTTTCTATTCGTCAGATTTGTCTACTGGAGGACACTTCTAGACAGGAGGTAGCGATTACTTCCCATCTCGATTGGTTTCTGTACGCCATTGGCACGATCCTTAATCGCATACCTCAAACGTCCGCTTCCGGTTATGTATCTGTTCCGGTGGATGACGTCAACCTGATGGACTTCCTGACGGCAGCTGCGCGTGCGGACGCGGACTTGATAGCATCCTCAGTCTTCATGTCCGCTATGTTCGTACACTTAAGGCATCTCGCACTGTTTTCGGCCCTGCCTACGTATACTCCGTCCAGTGTGAGGTCGACCTTAAGGGAGCAGTCCCCCGCCTCAGGACTTCTGTTTGCCGGTGTACTACCTGAGCTGCAGAATGAAATGTCCGCTGCCAGGACCACACATTCTTACTTTGGACCGCAACAGAGGAAGCGATTGGCCCCTGAGGCCTCGACGTCGTCTTCCTCGGCCCCGAAGAAAGCTTCATCTTCAAGTTCTTCTTCCGGGGCTGGTGCCAAGAAGGATGCACCCTCCTCTTCGAAATCCGGCGGAGGCTCGAAGGGAGGGGGGAGCGGCCACTCTAAACGTGATGGCGGAAAAGGGAAGTCCGCTAAAGCTCCCAAGAAGTGAGGGCGAGACCGCACGTTGCCGCTGTTTCCAATGCCACTAGATCCGGCGCTTCCGGTAGGCGGGAGACTTGTAAGGTTTTGGCGGAATTGGGAAGCAATCCAGGCGGATTCGTGGGTGTTGAACACCCTACATCATGGGTATCGGCTGGAGTTCGCCACAACTCCCCCGTTGACTACGTCACCCAGGGCGTCTCGAATTCCTGTGCGTCGGGAGCACCTCATGGAGATTCAGAGGTCCGTGGACAAGTTGGTAGTGAAGGGTGCGGCTATAGAACTTCCGCCAAACGATGTGTCCCCGGGCTTTTATTCTCCGGTGTTCCTGGTCCCCAAGAAGAACACCACCGAAATGCGTATGGTCATAAACCTGCGTCGGTTGAACAAGGACTTCTTGGCCCCGCCTCCTCATTTCCGGATGGAGTTGTTCCGGTCTATTCCGACGGCTCTGCTACAAGGGGATTGGATGATGTCTCTCGACCTCCAAGATGCATATCTGCATGTTCCGATCTACAGGGCTCATCACAAGTATCTGCGCTTCCTGGTTGGCAACCGGAAGTTCCAGTTACGCGTGCTCCCTTTCGGACTATCCACATCCCCTTGGGTCTTCACCAGAATTTTCAACCCGGTGGCGTCATTCCTGCACACCAGAGGTCTCAAGTACCACTTCTACCTCGACGATTCCCTACTACGGAATCAGTGCAGGGAAGAACTCCGCAAGGACACCAATTTCGTTTGGGAGGTCCTTGTTGCTCTGGGCTATCTTCCTCACGAGGGCAAATCGGAGTTGATACCATCCCAGTCTCGAGTCTTTCTCTGAGTTTCCTACGACACCCTTTCAGCGTTAGCGAAACCTCCGGAAGACCGCTGGAAGAAAATTCTGACGTCGGTGCTGACGTTCCTGTCAGCATCGCACAGACGTGCTCTCCAGTTTGCTGCAATTATCGGCCTGTTAACATCAACTCAGGATGTAACACCTCGAGGTCGGTTGCAGCTTCGGCCGTTGATGATCCACCTCAACAACTATTGGCCGAAACGGCACCTCAATCCTACTGTCCCTGTGACAGAGGATGTCAAATGTCTCCTACGCTGGTGGCTGCAGCCGGAGAACGTGATGATAGGTGTCACCTTCCTACCGTTTCAGCCGTCCCGTCAACTGTTCACGGACGCATCGATGGAAGGATGGGGAGCACATTTGGGTTCGAGGTCAATATCCGGCTTGTGGAACGACAGCCAGAGGAAGCTGCATATCAATGTATTGGAGTTCCAGGCCGTAACCCTGGCCTCCGGACCTCAAGAACCAACGCTTGTTAGTAGCGACGGACAACACGACAGTCCTCGCCTACATAAACAAGCAGGGAGGGACTCACTCTCCCCAACTGCTGGACCAAGCACAGAAATTCTTCAGCCTATGTTGGGACAACAAAATTTCTGTGCGAGCTCGCCACATTCCCGGTCATCTGAACGTCTTAGCCGACGCACTGTCCAGACCGAATCAGATAATAGCGACCGAGTGGCAGCTCCACGAAGACATCCTAGCCCAGATGTCTCGGATATGGGAGACGCCGAACGTAGATCTGTTCGCCACCCGTTGGAACCATTTACTGCCGGCCTATGTGTCTCCCGTTCCGGATCCAGCAGCCCTGGCAGTCGACGCCCTGTCTTTGGACTGGTCCGACATGATTGCGTACGCCTACCCGCCGCCAGCAATCTTGTCACAAGTCCTCCGGAAGATCCGAGCACAGTCGTGCGTGGTCTACCTTGTGGCTCCGTGGTGGCCCACTCGCCCTTGGTTTGCAGACCTGATGGATCTTCTCATAGACGTGCCTCGTCGGCTGCCGCTTTGGTGGAACCTGCTTCGTCAGCCGAGATCCAGCCTGTACCACTCGAATCCCGGTCTATTTCAACTGACCGCGTTCAAGTGCTCCAGCATCAGCTCGTTGAGGCTGGATTTCTGTCGAAGCGTCCGAAAGGATGGTCCGGTCCACCAGAGCATCAATGACTGCGGTGTACCAGAACAAGTGGAAGTCCTTCGCTACCTGGTGTTTTGGACGTGGGATTGATCCAATCTCTGCCTCTGTTCACCAGGTAGCAGACTTCCTTTTGCATCTGTTCCATGACAGGCAGCTTGTTCCGGCCACGGTCGACGGCTATCGGTCCGCTATCTCCAGGGTGCTTCAATTGACCACAGGTGTCAACCCATCACTCGACGTCAACCTTTCTGCCCTTCTTCGTTCCTTTCGGGTGGAGAGGCCTACTCCGACGCCGCAGCTTCCTAAATGGGATTTGGCTCTGGTTCTGAGACCGCTTTCTGAGCCGCCCTTCGAACCTATTGGCACCTGTGAGATGAAGTTTCTATCGTACAAGACCGTATTTCTGATTGCCTTTGCCTCTGCCGCCCGCGTATCAGAAATCCATGCCTTGGACTTCAGGCATTGTCAGGTCTTTGAGATACAACCCTAAGTGGACCTGGGTGGCGTTATCTACTCTCCCGGACTTTGTTGCTAAGAATCAGTCCCTCTACGACAATCTTCCGAGAGAGTTCGTCATCCCGGCTCTGTCCAACATCCTGTCCGCAGCTGTTGACGACGACAGAGTCCTGTGCCCCGTCAGGGCTCTCTCCTGCTACCTGGCACGTGTGGAGCATATGAGAGCTGGGCGGGTGCGTCTTTTCATCCCGTTTGGGCCCTCTTCAAAGCAGGAGATATCTAAAAACACTATATCTTCCTGGCTTGCCAAGACTATTCGTTTTGCGTACACGGACGTACCACCTGAGGTTATCTCCTTATCCAAGGTCTCCGCCCATGAGGTCAGGGCCATGGCGGCATCCTGGCCTCTATGGACCAATAGATCCGTGTCCGACATAATGAGGGCCTGCTACTGGAGGAGTAATGTTACCTTCGTCTCTCACTACCTCCGGGATCTGACGCTCCAACGACGGGACATTTACTCACTGGGACCCCTGGTGGCTGCCCAGTCAGTTGCGGACCCGTCAACGCACTAGACCTCCTAGTGATTTTACCATTTTTTTTAAATCTGGTAAGTGTCTGCTCTCCCCAAATTTTCAAAAAAAGGGTGGGGGGGCGGGAGGTTTTGGTCTGGTGCTTGTCAGCCATTCACTAGGCCCGCTTATATGTATATATTTAGGGCTGGGTGATTATATCGATGGCCATACCGTCATGTTATATGTCTTTATGGCACTCGATTATCTCGCTGACTCCTGTTTTTGCCTTCGCCTATGCTTGAGAACTTTTCTGTTTGACCACTATTTCCCTCCTCCTGCTATGATATTCTAGCAATAAGGTATGTGAAGGTAAGTTTTACAGCGCAAGAAATATGAAAAATTTGAAAATCAATTTTCCTATTTCTAAGCTTAAACTTACCTTCACATACTGTGATGGCCCGCCCAGCCTCCCCGCTGATGGGTTATTCCCACTGCGTTCGATTGAATAGGAAAGAAGGAAGTGACGTGGTCAGACAGAGAGGACTCTGGGTACTCGCGCATGGGCATTGGGCATTGTAGGGACTATTTCTTTTGGTTCTGTGGTAAGGTTTTACAATGGGGCAATCACGTAGGAACACGATAGCAATAAGGTATGTGAAGGTAAGTTTAAGCTTAGAAATAGGAAAATTGATTTTCAAATTTTTCATTTTTAGACTAGAGTAATTGCTCACATAAGTCGATCGCTGGAAACAAACAGTGATGCGCATAGTAAAAGACTCAACTTTCAAACAGGGTTATCTTACCTTCTGCCAGTTGATCGACCCTGCTATCATTGACTTTACATATATACATGTAGCTCTGAACCAAAACATCATTTCACAAAACCTGAATCTTTACCAGCCAAACAGTCATTATCAGCATACTAAATACTGAGATATTTAATTTTACAGTTGTGAATATGCGTGAGCATAACTGATTCCGAAAAACAAACATTGCTGATTTGTTTTCAAGCAAACGACCGTTAGCTTTGATGTAGTGTTGTTATTGTCCATCATGCTTGTTCACACAATATCTCTTGAAGGATAACATATGCAACTGTTGATGGGTCGAGCCTAATGAATACGACTAACCTTGACCTAGCTTATCTAGGTCAAATTTGAGTATTGGTGACAACATTTGAAGGATTACATCCAGGCTCTGCAAATTCATACTACATATGCAACAGGTGATTGACTAGAAGCCGTTGCAATTTGATTGACCTTGGCCTATTTTGTCAAGGTCAAAAGCAAGTTATCTCGAGGGATGATGGCTCTGCTCTTCAAATTTTCACTACAGTACATAGGCAACTGGTGATTAATTAGAAGCCTATAAAGTTGGCTTACCTTGACTTATTTTATCAAGGTCAAATTCTAGTTAATATATACATGTAAGGGATATATTTAGGCATGCACAGGCATATATTGGAGCCCATAATTCTTGTGTTACTATTCTCTTCAATTATTTGTGCCATCTGCTGTCCAAAGATCAGGGAAATAAGTTTGACCTGATGACAAACTATAATGCAGCATGACTTTACAAGATAATGTTATGCTTCTATAGTGATGACATCAACCATTCCACTGATCAATGTGAGAATGATGCGACCTAGTGCATTCAGCGACATTGCCTAAAATAAACACCACATGTCTTGCATATGGATTCTGGATTATTGAGAAAATAGAAACGAGAAAGAGAGAGAGATTTAAGGTTTAACGGCACGTTAAATCAAGGGACATAAGCGATGCATATCTTTGGAATAGTCTATCACTCTCTGATTGTCCACTCTCCTCTCAATTGACTAAATCTCTTAATTTGATACCAAACCAACTCTTCTTTTACCACCAATTCAATCAAAATATGGCCAAAAATTGGAAAATTGCAAACTTTTCATTTTACCTTAGATATTACAGCCTTCTGAATCAATATATTACAGGTATTATCTTCTCATATGTTACTGCATTTGATATTGATTAACTCCCAACATGAATAAATGGTTACAATGAACATATTTATATGCTTAGTATTTGGCAGACCAGGTAATCCAGATATTACATGTACATGTATTGTATGCTCCAATACTGATGATGAGGGCCCTCGGTGGCCGAGTGGTCTAAGATGCTTCGCTGGTGACTGCTAGCCTCACACCTCTGAACCGGCACAGGTTCGAGCCCAGCCTGTCCATGTGTGAAAGTTTGTCAGTTACTCGCCGACGGGCGGTGGTTCTCTCCGGGTACTCCAGCTTCCTCCACCAACCAAACTGACTGTTACCATATGAGTGAAACAACCTTGAGTGTGACATTAAACCAAATCCACCCCTTCCCCCAAATACAATACTGATGTCTTTATGTCTGTTCATGAACAAGTAGGTACATAGCTTGATCAAGTATGATGATGCAGTGCGATGATTTTTCCAGACCTCAGAACATACAGAGACTATCACACGATAAACTTCATTTATTTGTTGTGGTCTCTATCATTTACGAGCTGAACTGGTGACGTCTCATTCTCGTGACACAGTGCTACAAAGCTGAGCCACGATTGGTTCATTCACTGCGCAGTGGGCGGAGTTCACATAGCTGCATCTTGTGAACAGGCAGGAAATTCTCCCATCATCATGGGATAAGTTTGCAGAAAATTTGCCATTTCTCTTATGAAATGAGGAAATATTTATCATTGTGCATGTTAGAATTGAGTTAATGACCATCTTAGTGAATATTATCGTGAAATAATTTTTTGACATTGAGTTTTAGACCTCATCAAATAACCTCGCAGCTATGCCGCTCGGCTTTTTGATTGACAGTCTAAAACTAAACGTTGACAAATTACTACACGATAATAGTGAGACGACCAGCCTATGCTGTACAGTTTTGTTCTATTGATAGTTGTATTGAGATCGTTTTTCCAGTGCAAAAGCCTAACATGTAAATGTGTTATCGATGGCCTAATTTTCGTTTATGCCTGTAAAACGCTCACCTGATCAATTCAGAGTAATTTTAACGGCTGTTTTCTTGATGGATTGTATCAGTGTTTGGTACAGATCATTAGCATTTGCTGACAGGTGATGACATAATTCTGTTATGGAGTTATAGCCGTTTTTATGCATCTTTGCTGACAAGTTCTGGACGATGTCCGCCATGTTGTTTCATGATGACACATCTAGACAGATTCGTATCTTGCTATAACTATTTATTGTCGCTGTTAGTGATAACTAACGATCTGATTATTCTCAGAGGCATAAGAGTTATTTATTCTCTTGGAATTAATGACTGTGAAATGTTTAATAAGCCTAGAGTGAACTCTTATGGGTGGCTGTACAGTTTTGGTAATTTGGGAGGTTCCCGATAGGGGGCGCGCTATCGAATCACTGCACGAGCGGGAAGATATAAATACGTCGACGAGAGGATCAGAAGTCAGATTGCTCTAAGCTTTCTCACTGAGAAGACCTGCCAATAAGGTACAATATGGGTTCTTACACTGATGATATGGCACTGAGTGACAAATAAAGAAGCCTTACCCCATCAAACTGATGTCCCATACATTTTAGAGATGAGCCATAAAACCCATAACCCGTAACAAACCCATAACCCGTAAGAAACCCGTAACCCGTAACACCCGTAAGAAACCGTAAGAGTTACGGGGTGTTATAGATGTATCTGTCCTATGATGACTATTAGAGATGAATAATCCTAACCCGTAATACCCGTAAGAAGTTACGGGGTGGTACGGATGTGTGCAACTGATGTTTTGAGTGCTCCTAGCTGAATAAACCCAGAACCCATAAAAACCCATAACAAGTCTATAATCCGTAATACCCGTAAGAAGTTACGGGGTATTACTCTGATGTTGTACCTGTGTTACAAGCATACCTAGTGAGGAAGTATACCCATAACAAACCCGTAATACCCGTAAGCAGTTACGGGGTATTACAGTGATAAACCCATAACACCTGTATGCTGTTACAGGTTATTTACACTGAAGTGGTGTTAATCTGAAGTGTATTCAGAGATGATGAGTGACCTGTACCACCCATAACTACCCATAACCATCCATGAGAGTTCGTGTGTTATATTGTATACACAGAGGTTACTTGACCAGTTTAATGCAAGTGTTTGCATCATGTTTCATCACACCACGTCACGCTATACAATATACATCTTGTGTTTTCTATGGCGAATAAAACCATACCTTTATTATGTTGAAACTTGAACACGGTGTTAACTTCATCTATGCAGTTTAAGTTCAACCTATCCTATCCTATGAGTTCAGATATCTCTCTATATCTGTGGTGTCAGAATCCTAGACGTTATATCGAAGTATCGTACTGAGAAGTACCGAGATGTACCAAGAAGTACTGAGATGTTCGAGAAGTGTATAATTAACCGCTATCCTGACCGGTACATGTTCTGAGCATCACTATAGTGTATTTCAATTACATTATATGGTGGCCAGAGTGTGTGATCGTTACATTTTCTGGTGTCAGAAGTGGGATTCACCGTTAACGAGAATCGGAGAATCCAGAGAGACGAACTCATTGCCTAGCTTTGATTCATCATTTGATGTGGATGATTTTATTGAGACAGAACTAGAAGTCTGATATTGCTGACGTTACATGTTTATACCCATCTTGGACAAGATGGAAGACGAGAATGTCAAAATGCTACGCCGAGGTAGACGTACTGCTGTAAGACGACACGAGAAAACCTTACTAGAAGACAATATGAGTGCTAGTGATGTAGATGCTACTGGGGAAGATGATCTAAATGGTGTGAAATTCATAGATATGGATACTCCATTAGAGGGGCCACCCGCAGATCACTCAGAAGGCATTACTTCTAAGCATGATGGATATGCGTCTGCTGTAAGAAAAGAAGTTGCTGAAGCAGTAACCGAGGCTATGCGTGGGGTAATGAAAGACTTTACTGGGGCACTGAGTAGTGTTATGGGTGATGTCGTTCAACAAGTTAAAGGGTTAACTGAACACAAGGGCACTAGAAGAGATCAAGCTTCTGATCCCCATCCTATCAGATCTACTCCGAGGGTTTCTGATCGTCATGACGATGATAGTTATGATGATGAGACCGGTGATGAATCCAGCCGTTTAAGTGCAAGAAGTAGCACAAGGGCTCACAGTGGACACCATTATGCCAAACTTCCTCCATTTACTGGGCAGGAAAGATGGGAAGTTTGGTATAATCGGTTTATTGATGTCGCCCGTCTTAGAAACTGGTCAACTAAGGAGAAATTAGATGAGTTACTCCCTAGATTGCAGGGTAAAGCTGGTGAATTTGTGTATGGTCAGTTGTCTAGAGATGTTAGAGCTGATTTCAGTCAGTTAGTAGACGAACTTGATCATAGATTCCGTAAAGTGGAAACTTCGAAGGCTTACGGTGCTAAATTTAGTAATCGTAATCAGAAGTCGGGTGAATCTGTAGAGGATTACGCCTCTGAGTTAAAACGGCTTTATGATAAAGCGCATTCGAACCGTGATCGAGAAACACGATGTGAGGACTTACTGAGACGGTTTCTTGATGGTCTTACCGATGAGAAGGCACGATTCCAGGTGGAATACATTAAAGAACCGGAAACGATTGATGACGCTGTTGTTGAAGTAGTATGTTTTATGGAGGCTAAACATAGATGTTCTCGAGAGTGGTGGAAATAATCCAAGAAGCCGTAAAACTGCCCGCAAGGTAAAATGCGGAGATGACGATTGCATGGATATACCTGATGACAGTGTACGGTCCAGTA